>JAECMU010211444.1:0-10357 GCA_016106625.1 Dracogyra subfuscus | reverse complement strand
GCGTTTAATTGTGCTTGCAGTTAACACAATAGTGTTATAGACACCAGTCGGTTCTAAGTTCATTTATATGTCACAGTCAGAGCAGTCATTTGCAGTTGTGCCAATTTCTTTTAATGGTGTGGTTTGGGTGTCTGGGTAGCTAATAAATGTTGTGAAATCAATATTCCACACAACAAATCTCACCCAGAAAATATAATTATCATACATTTAGTAAATCGGATGCAAATAACAGGATTATATTCTGTTCTATTTTTCAGACTGGGTGTGCATTTTAAGTGGTGAGTGGATTCTCTTCATCAATCCTCATCAACCAAAAGATGAAGTCTGCTTGTTGAAAAAGCTTGCCAAGTTGGACCAGAACACAAAAGATGCTGTTTCTTCAGTATTTGGTGGAACGTTTGGTTTTTCTCGAGCCTGTCTTCTAAATGGGTCCTATGATGGTACTTTGTTCTGGTTTCCACTACGTCAAATTAAATCTGAATTGTCAGAGGATGTGTATGCAAAACAAGATATAATGAACCTATTTAAAGACTTCATGGCAGAGGCAGAAATGACTCTGCTGTTTCTAAAATCACTTGAAAGCATATCTCTTTTCAAAACACGTAAATCTTCGCCTACTGCTCAGGCCATTTCTTCAGTCAAAATAGGCCACCAGTATGTAGAAACAGTCCACCTGAAACGGATGCAATTTAAGTCACATCTTGACAGCATTGGAAATAAATTACCATCTAAATCATATCAAAGCATATCCCACTTTTCTGTGGAGTGCACAGAGTTTAATGTCCATCATGATCCGAAAATTACTTCACAAGACTGGATTGTGGTGAATTTCTATAAAGGAGGATCCATGTCTGACCAGCTCCGACATCTTTGTGCTGATAGTGATCTCTCATACTCACCTTATGTTGGAGTGGCCTACCCTCTGACAGGCAGTGATCATTTCAAAGGACATATCTTTTGTTTTTTACCATTGCCTCTTAGTTCAAAAAGTACTACTGGGTTGCCTGTACATGTCAATGGATTCTTTGCTTTAACTCAAGATCGACGAGAGATCAAATGGTCTGAAGATGATGGGAAACAGGACCAGTGGAATTGTTGTCTCATTTCAGAAGTCATTCCAGAAGCATACATCATTCTGGTAGAGTATCTTAAGAAATACTGTCAAATAAATAATAATTCTTCTGAGGTCATTGAATTGTTTTATAGGTCATTTCCTGATTACAGAAGGGTTACTGACCACTGGAACATTTCCTTGGAGCCTTTTTACAAGAAATTATTTCAAATGGCAGCATTTTTTAGCAAAGTAAACGGAGGAACATGGATTCACTGGAATTGTGTTGTTCTGCCTGATGCTGAAAGTGAACCTGATATCTATGAAACTGTTACAAAGACATATTTAGAATATCAGCAGAAAATTGTAGTTTTGCCAGATCACATTGTTGAAAGAAAAAAGGAGGAGGTTGCCAGTGTATGTCCTGATAAACTCTGTGAACTACTGAAAACACCTGATCAGTACAAGAACTATGCACCAGCTGAACGATTCCATCTCTTGAAATATGTTCTCAGATCATCTTCACACACCAATCTTGAAGGCTTAGCTCTGCTTCCTGTAGCTGATGGAACATTTAAGACTTTCTCAGAAAGTCAAATCTTCTTTTGTCCAGGAAAAGTAAATTTATTCCCAGGATTGGAAGATATTCTTGTTTGTGAAGATCTAGACAGTGTTATAAAACAGAAACTTGATAACATGGCAAAGGAAGGTATGATTTGAGCAAACATTTGTATTGATTACAAAATCATTGTTTCCAACTGGATGTTGCTAATAATATCTAAACCTTTGTTAAACTTAAAGGTATATTCCTGACTGATTTTGTTTCTTGTTTAGACTATCAATGTCTGTAAATTTCAATACATTTTTCGTTGTCCTGCTTTATATTTAATAAATGTTTACTATTTTTAATCATTTATATTTATTGGAAGATTGTATAATATATACTAGTAATCATATATATAGTACAAGTGTATGAGATGTCCTATGCAAAAACCTCCAATTTGGCATGATGCCAGAAACCAGGAAAATGTGTATATTTTAATTTGATTCATTATATGTAGATATATTTAATTCTATTTTTTTTTTTTTTAGGAGATTGTAAGTTGAGAGAAGTTACAGCAGAAACATTTCCAGGACTCGTGAGAGCTTGCTTCAGACAGAACTTTGCTGATGTTGTCCCACCAGTTTTGCAGAAAGCATCAAGTAAATTAGGAGAACAATGGCTCAAAGACTTGTGGTCTTGTGCTTCAAAGCTTGGAGTGGACATGCAGTCTTCTTTATCAGAATTGCCTCTAATGCCAGAGTACAGTGAACTTACAATAAAACTGCACCCTCTGACAAACCACTTCATAGTGGAATCTTTTACTGGTTTTGATACACTTCCTGCGGAGATCTTACAGTGTATGCAGAAATTAGGTGCTGTTGTTTTGCCACATGTTCCTGACTATATTCAAGATGTGTTACCTGTTGGTGTTGACATTCAATTTCCCAATGCACAGGGTGTCAATAAGATATTATCTGGTCACATTTCAAAAGAAAAGATAGAACATTTCAACAGCACAGCAGAGGATTCTGCGAAGAAAATCTTTGTAGAATATCTAGCTTCAGGCAAAGAGATAATCCCAGATGCCAAAGAAACCCTTAAGCAATTGAAATTATTTAAAACTACAGAATGTTCACAAAGAAGTACTTCAATAACTGAGTTAGATAAAATAGCTCCAAAAGAAAAAATCCCAGTAGCATATCCATCACTGTATTTGACTGGTGAATCTAACCCATCACGTGATATAGCCATGCAACTTGGAGCTAAAGAAATTTCATTGATCCAACTTATTTGTGAAATACTAGACATCATGGCTTCCTCAAATCAGAAACAGTACAGTAGCAACAATATTGAACAATTTGTGCTGTTTCTTTTACAAAATAGTCATCGATATCTCACTACAAAAGAAATTACACAAAAAGCATCCGAGATCCGATTTGTGCCTTCCTGTATAGAAAGCACATTGTGTAAAGCTAATGAATTGTTTGATCCAAGAATTTCTTTTCTCAAGAATCTATTTTATGGTGAGGATATGTTCCCCAGTGAAAAATACTGTCCATCTCTGAATGAGTTACAAAAGCTTGGCTTGAAAGATGAACAGAAGGTTACACTAAAAGATGTAATTAATTCGGCTGTGGTAACTGAAAGTATTCTTGGTAAAAGTGATGAACAGAACAGGGTGATTACAAAAGCAAGATCCATTTGGAAAGAATGTGAGAAATATAACATCTCATGCATCAAATCCACTGAACTTATGTCATTACGTTGTATACCAGTTCTAATAAAAAAACCTTCAACATACCCAACACATCTTCCATTTGCTGGTGAAAATGAGTGTCCTATAGGCAGGCCACAGGATATGTGCCATTTCACTCACTTGTCCTTAGTAGGATCTATCAAAACAATAACAAATGATAAAGTGTCCAACGAATTTGCTTCTCTATTTGAATCTCCACCTGAAGAAGTGGTTCTTGATCATTTTGAAAATATAATAGACCGTTATACTGCAGATGAACATCGTAAGTACATGGCGCAGTTGGATGAACTGTACACATATTTCAACAATATTCAGCTTTCATCTGAAGGACAGATCAGATTGACCACCATGAAAGTAGTGTGGGCTGGAGAAAATGCTGAATTTGTTCAAGCAGAGAAAGTCTGGATAGATCAGTTACCGTCAGATGTTGATTTAAAACCTTATCGATTTCCAATACCAAAATCTTGGAAACATTTTAGTGATCTGTTTTGTCGAAATGGTGCACCAATAAAACAAACATTCAAGATGTTACTTGAAGTGTTGACTGAAATTCATCTAAAACATGAAAATGGGAATGATCAGCTGTCAGTGTCACATGATTTTAAACTGGTTATAACCATCCTGGATGCCCTTAAAAAGATGAGTTGTATTGACAAGAAGAAAATCCTTATTCCAGTACATAATAAAGACGACAGGCTCATACTTAAGCAAGCTGAGGTTTGTGTATATTGTGAATCATATCAGATGTCAGATGATGATGATGAAAAAGGTGATGAAAGTGAAGACGTTTATTATGCTTACATCTCTTCAGATCTAGCTAAAGACCTTGGGGTTCGTATTTTAACAAATCCATTAATGGATGCTACAGAAGAAATTGATATGAATTTTGGTCAAACAGAACCTTTGACTCGAAGGCTGAGAAATCTTCTAAGTGAATATACAGATGGTTTCTCTGTTCCAAAAGAGATAATACAAAATGCAGATGATGCTGGGGCAAGTGAAGTTAATATTCTCTACGACGAAAGAGAAAACTTAAATGCAAGAACCAATTTAATTAACCCAGGAATGTCTTCCTTCCAGGGACCAGCATTATGGGCACAGAATGATGCCCAGTTTTCAAAATCTGATTTTGATAACATAACAAAGCTAAGTGGAGAAACAAAAATGGATGATGCTACAAAAATTGGGAGATTTGGACTAGGTTTCAATTCTGTCTACAACTTGACTGATGTTCCAAGTTTTATAAGTGGAAACAATGTAGTCATATTTGATCCACATGGGAGCTACCTTGGTAGTCCAGGCATGAAGGCAGATCTCACAAAACAGAAAAACAAATCTATGTTGTGTAAGATGAAGGATCAGTTCAAACCATTTCAAGGAGTGTTTGGTTGTGATCTCTTACAACGTAATTCTCACACTGTGTATGCTGGCACATTGTTCCGATTTCCATTGAGAACAAAACTACAAGCAAAACAAAGTCAAATCAGTGACCTATGCTATTCATCATCTGAGATGAAAAAATTCCTTGAGATATTTATATCTAATGCTGGAAACTTGCTGCTCTTTTGTCAAAATGTGAAAACTGTCAGAATGTATCATTTGCCAAATGATGTGCCTGATCCTTCAAAGGCAACACTTCTGGTAGAAGTGAGAAAAAATGTAAACTCCAACAGTAAAATTGATTCTGTTTCAGTTTTGAAGTATTTTACAAACGTCTGGAAAAAGAAATGTGACGAGAAAAATATTGGCACCTGTGACATTGTTAATGAGGATATCAGTATAACGCTATCTGTATCTGATGCAGCCTCTAAAGTGTGCAACATTTCATCAAAAAATAATCAGGTAAAGTGGATTGTTGCTTGGGTACTTGGATGGAGAGAATCTGCACAAATGGCACTAACAGTGAAACTTCGAGGACTTTTACCACTTGCAGCCGCAGCTGTGCCCGTTTTTAAAATTCAAGGCCATGATGTTCTGGGTCCCATTTCAGACTGTCCTGAGGGATTTTACAAGGAAGGTCATCTGTTTTGTTTTCTGCCAATACCAATTAAGAGTTGTGTGCAACTACATATAAATGGAGCATTTGCACTGACACATGACAGAAAACATCTTTGTGCCAGAACTGAAGATGAAAAATCTGAATCCACTGAAGCTAAGTGGAACGAAGTTCTTCAGTCAGATGCAGTACCATCAGCAGTGATCTGTGTACTTGAAGATTTGAAACGGATTGGTGATGTTGATGCTGAAAGCTTCTATAAACTGTGGCCAAAGAGTGATATGCAATGGGGCACACTTTTTAGAAGATTTTATGAATTTGTTGTTATAGAAAGACCTGTTCTGTTTGTATACAGTGGAATGTGGGTTGATTTTGAAAACGCACTGGTTTTAGACCCAGAGTTGCGTTTTGAAGATAATGTAGGAAAATCGGCCTTTAAAGCATTTGAATATTATTATAAGGGACAGCTGACAGTGATAGATCTTCCTAGAGAAATCAGCAAATGTTTTGTTGATGCAGGATTTGAAGAAGAGTTAAAGTCACATGTTTTGTGCACAGAAAGGTTTTATGAAGAGATCTTCTTTCCCAACATAAGTGACAGCTACTGGCAAAAAGAAACTAGGGACAGGGATTGCTTGGTAATATTTGCCATAACATTTGCCTTCAAGTATAACAATGCAAAAATTAAAAGGGTCCTTATGGAGACTCGGTGCATACCAACTAGACCTTCAGGAAGACTCAAACAACCAAAAGAGTTGGTTCATCCAAGTGGACAGACATCTTCTTTGTTTCGTGATTCTGATGAAGTGTTTCCATTATGGTCAGCTAGGAGGTTTTGCACTTCAAACATTCTTGAATTACTTGATGCTCTTGGTATGCAAAACAAAGAGTTGTACTGGAGTGTTGTACATGAAAGAGTTAAATCTGTTGATGGATTATATCAGGAAAGCAGTGAAGCTGGAATTGAGAGATGCAGACACATTTTATGTTACCTTGAGGAAAAGGTGAGATTTAAGAACTGTCCAAATTCAATCAAAGACCAGATGAAATGTGAAACGTTTCTGCCCATTAAGCAGAAACCACTGAACTGGCCAACCGTTTGGCATAGTACTGAAGATGAAGCCAAGCTGGGATCACCTCAGTTGATGTGTTTTCCAGCATGTATTCATATTGTTTGTTCAAATAAACTCATCTTGGATTCAAAATCACTGGATGTAACTTCAACTAGGAAAGTTCTTGAGTGGTTTGGTGTGCAGTCGAAAGTTGATATTCCAGTGTCTGAAGTTGTTGAACATTTGTTAACAATCTCGGTGACCAAAAGTGAAAAACTTAAGATACCTGCATTAGAAAAGCTGGTAACTATGTGTTCAGATATATATACTCATCTGAATAAAGTCTGTTTATCCAAGAACAAAAATGAAAAGCATATAATATTAGAAAAGCTATGTAATAATCCAGTCATCCTACAAGGTAATACATTCATCAGATCAGAGCAGATAGCATTTACCTGTAGCATTGATTGTAATGCATTGAAGCCATATTTGTACAAAGTTGATGAATATGCACGAAATCAGTATAGGACATTTTTACAAAGTGTTGGTGTCAAAAACACTTTTAAACCAACAGATGCTGCAAATGTTATGATAACACTATCAAAAAATTGTGGAAAAAAGCCATTATCTAAAACAGAACTTAACTGTTGTGAAAAAGCAGCCAGCCTTTTGGTGCAGCTTATAGAGAAAACAACTATTTCGTCCAACAAAAGACCTGGATATGTTGGAGAAATGTTTAAATCACTGTGTCTTCCAGATAACAGAAGAATCCTGCGTCCATTTTCTGAACTTTGTTTGGATGATTGTGAGTGGCTCCAGTCAAGTTCTGTGAAGTTTTTGAATCGTTGTATGTCAGGGAAAGTTGCACATGCTTTTGGAATTAGGACTAGAAGACAGGAAGACCTAAAGTTACATTCTGTACCATTTGTTCAGGAATTTGGACAGTCTGAGCCTCTGACTAACAGGCTGAATAGAATCCTAGATGGATATCCATGTGACTCTTCTCTCATGAAAGAACTCCTGCAGAATGCTGATGATGCTGGGGCATCAGAACTGATGTTTATTAAAGATTTCAGAGCCCATCCTTGTGAAAGAATATTTGATGATAGATGGAAGCCATTGCAAGGTCCTGCATTGTGTGTTTATAATAACAGCTATTTTAAACAAAAAGATCTGGAGGGAATCCAGAACTTGGGTCGAGGCAGTAAAGCAGGTGATCCACTTACGACAGGCCAGTATGGAGTTGGATTTAATGCTGTGTACCATTTGACAGATGTTCCGACCTTTCTGACCATGGGACCAGAAACTGAAGAAACACTTTGTATCCTTGACCCCAATTGTCTATACACCCCCACTGCTAGACCAGGTATTCCAGGAGCACGATTTAATGGAATATCACAAATGCGAAAGTCATACAAAGACATATTTTCATGCTTCCTTGAAGATAAAATTCCACTACAGCCACAAGGTACATTGTTTCGGTTTCCACTTCGTACTGAAGAAATGGCCAGACACTCAAGTATTTCCAAGAGAATGATGTCTACAACGAAAATAGAAGAATTACTGGAGTCCTTTACAGCTGATATGGCAGAATCACTTCTGTTTCTTTATAACATAAAAAAGATTACTATAGCATCCATACAAAAAAATGGAGATAAACAGGTTGAACATGTTGTTAAAAAATCAACCGATCCTGAAAATGTCAAGAAAATACACCAGCATTTTAACAACCTTTGTGAGAAGGTAAAAAGGGCAAGAGCTGAGAATATGGATTTGAGGCAGTTGGATGAAGAAAAGGTTTCGGTAAATCTAAAAATAATACGAAACAAAGAGAAGAAGAAACAAGAACAAGAGTGGTTGGTTGTTCATCATTTTGGGTTTGCTACAAATTATGATTTGCCAGAGGAAATAGATTCAGCCTGGAAGAGAAAGGAAATCAAGTTGCTACCCAGAGGTGGAACTGCTTTTTGTGTTGATAAGCCATTTGAACAATTTGACATGAAAGTATTTTGCATGCTTCCACTGCCAATTGAAACTGGCTTACCAGTGCATGTCAATGGACACTTTGCCCTCGACCATGAAGCCAGGAGGAATTTGTGGCATGGTACTAGTGATCTCCGGTGTGTATGGAACAGACACATGGTAAAAGCACTAATAGTACCAGCATATCTTACAGCTATACAGAGTGCACAGGCCTTGTGTTTAAATGACCAAACCCCAAGCAGTATCCATCAGTGCATACAAAAATATAACAGTTTGTTTCCAGATACCAAGAAAGTTCAGGAAGAATTCTGGAACACATTGGTATTTTCTCTTTATAAAGAGTTAACACAAAATGAACTCAAAGTATTTGCAGTAATTACTAACACACACAGGATTAAATGGGTTTCTGTATGTGTCAGCACTGGATTTCCAGGGGTTTTCAGCAATCTTGATTCATATTTCTTGGAATCAAATACACATATTCCCTCTGATAGTCCCAATTCCTCAAAGGTCATAAGCGATTGCACCAATGACAATGAAACACCTCCAGGAGTAAAACTGGTTAGCTTACTGAAAGACATAAACATGAAAGTTATTGATGCACCATTGTGGATTTATGAAAACTTTCGTGCTGCTGGTGTAGGTGACAAAGTTCAGTGTGTAACACCAAAAAATGTTATTCGATTTCTGAAGTCTTGGAAATCAGAAAATGAATCTGATAGGTGCTATCTAGGTGAAATACCTCAGCAAGTAAACAACACCTCATTTCAGAATGAAGAAACAGTGAAATTTCTCATTACCTTCTGTCAAAAAGATGAAACGTTTAATTCTGAAATAGTTGGTCTTCCATTGTGTCTGTCGAATTCATGTCATTTGGATGTTTTCAACACTGAAAATCCAATCCTTGTAACAAAGTTCTGTGATGTTATTAAGGGTTCTCCAGACAAATGCCTTCATAAAGACATTGTTAGTTTGTTTGAACTGTTTGTAAAACCCTGTCCAGCTCTGAAAGAAATGACAATTAATGACTTGTCTACATTGCTGCCCGACACACTAGATCCAGATGTGTTTAGATCTGACTCAGCAGTTATGTGGAATGATGGAGATACAAATCTACCTACCAAGATGTGGATAATCCGATTTTGGATGTTCTTGTATGACCAACTGCATAGTCAAAATAACTGGTCTCTGGAAGATTTTGGAGAATTGAAGGAGTGGACCTTATTGCCATGTAAGGTTATCATGAAGAACACAAAGAAAGCAACAGACACATACCAGAATGAACTGTATCCAATTAAGAAAGCTAAATACATAGTCAATCTCCAAAATCCCCCATCTGTTAAATTAGAAGAGGCAATGAAAACACTTGCTTTACCATTCTTTGATTCTGAGTTTTTAAGTGGTGATGTTTCTTCATTTGCATCACGTCTTGTTGCAAATTGGAAAAATGCACACAGCATGTTAATTGCTTTGTCCAGTCATATATATGGAAAGAACTATCCCTCTGTTGAAAATGGCCGTACTTTGCTGGAATATATTTATGACAACCTGAAGGACAACGTGAACAGATATGGCAACATTGAAATGTTGAAAAAATTACCTTTCTTTGGTACATTTTTTGAATCAACCTTGCCATTAGTGGATTGTGCCCAACCATTGTTTGTTGAGAGTCAATGGTTTTCATCTATTCCTAGAGATGGACTGGAAACCTGGAGTCTAAAAACCAACACAACACTTTTCCAGTCTCAAAAGCGTCTTAAAGACTTGTATTCATTGATGAACATAACTGTACTTACAGCACATGATTTCTATACTGATTGGCTTCTGCCCCACTTCAGGCACCTTCCCAAATCTGCAATATGTATCCACTTACAGTATATTAAGAATACTTGGTTAAGTTCAGGATACTTGCATCAACAGAACATGGACAAAGAGAAACTCATAAGACTGTTGAAAGGATTGTCCTTTATAGAAA
>JAECMU010211352.1:0-10051 GCA_016106625.1 Dracogyra subfuscus | reverse complement strand
GATATGACTTTAAATTAAAAAACATTTTTGTAAAACATAAATATATAGAACTTCACATACATTGTTTTCGCTTCCTATTTATTGCAAAAAAGTGGGGTTTTTCGGAAGAATATATTTTGCAGAAGAATGTTCTTTTGGAAAAATAAACAAGTACAATAAATAGGAAGCGAAAACAACGTATATGAAGTTCTGTATTTATTAATACCTTCTTTTATGTTTTACAAAAACGGTTTTTAATTTAACGTCATAACAACACTTTGTTAAATCTATGATCAAAACTCCTTTCATGGATTCATCTTAACGTTAAGAATCATACTCTCTGGCAGCCTTGTGTAATGTTTCAAATATGATATGACATAATTTGTAAATCATATATGATACAAGTAAATAAAAGGCACTATCTGCTGTAAAAAGAAAAAGTTCCGGTCCAGATTGCACATATGTGAGATACAGGATAAATTTATTAGACGGTTTCAAAAGGCCTTTATCATTATAGTAAGATCGAATAGGTATGTAATAAAATAAGGTATGTAATAAATACAGAATTTCACATATTTAGTTTTCACTTCCTATTTATTGCACTCATTTAGTTTGTGAAAGAACATACCATTCAATGATTCATGGTATATATTCTTGTGCAAAATAAATTTGTGAAGTTCTGTATATGTCCCATCTAATTTACTGTTTTCTTTCCATTCAATAGACAATACACATGTTCTTAACCACCTGACTGATAATTACTCAAATATATGGAAGATTTTAATATGTGATTATGGAAGATTATGTTTTCATAAATGTGTAAAATAAACACCGAGTTAATATACCGGTACCGGTAATTAAATAAGTTTCATATTGTTTACTTAGAATATGCAAACAGATGTACACAATGACAACAGAAAAATCACAACCAATGAAAAATAAATAAATGAAGAATAATAACATCATCTGTACAGAATAAAATGTATTTAAAATTAAGTGTTGTTATCAAACAGTTGGCAATATCATTTGATTAATTCTTTTAAAAATAACACTATACATTGGTTGTAAAAGATCAACATTTTGATTCAAACCTTTAACATAAACACCACTATTAGTTTTAACCTGACAATAATATCTGTTTTACAATTTGTTGACCAATAACAAATATCTCATATGAAAGGTCTTAACCAGTAAGAAAAACCTGAATGACAATTACAAAATGCATTGTGCAATAAGAAATATCTGATAAAAATACTGAATGACAAATATCGCATATGAAATGTTCTGACGGAACAGTACCAATCAATAAGAAATATGATTTAAAGGCATCATGTTACAGACCACTGACCTATTTAATGGTCTAACAAAGTATTACCTGAACAAAAATAATTTGATTTGTCCCTAAAAGTACTTTATTCAACCATCTTCATAACCACCATACTCCATTTATTAATCACATTTTGTTAAAATAACTGAATTATGGCAATGGTCCATAATTCAAAACTAAAATTGCTGAGTCGGATGAAATGGATTTCACTCCATCATGGTTTAGTTACGGTGATGCAATAGCTAGATTTAGTTTTCAACAATTAATGTAATTTTTATTTATTATCCATTTTTAGAGAAATAAGCTCCTTAAATCTGTGACAGTATGTCTTTAAAACAGTCTTTGCCAATAAAACACAACCACTTAATTTACATAATCATTTATAATTGAATGCCTTTCTTGAGTTTGATATAATCTCATCATTGTCATGGTTGTGTTTTCCTGCCTGAACATGCATAGAATTTCCTCTGAATACTAGTATATAGCTACCAATTTTGATGTTTTTTGCTCTACAATCAAGACAGTCAACTAGTATAGATTCTCAAGTTCACAACTGTGAATAAATCTCCACCTAACTCTGTCTTGCACATAAATACAACCTTGAATACACTAGTGCTTTGTTAGTTTTGATTGCAGACTTTGTTTAAAAACATGGGCCTAGAAGCTAGTGTGCCAATCCATCAGTGGTTCTTCAAAGTTAAAACACTGTATGTAAAAAATATGATACAAGCAAAGTCAAAGAAGCATGATCAAATTTAACACTGGCAAACATCATTCATTTGTGTTAATTGATGTGTTGTGTTAATGCGGCACTTGTAATCACTAACTACATTCATTTGTGTTAATTGATGTGTTGTGTTAATGCGGCACTTATAATCACTAACTTCATTCATTTGTGTTAATTGATGTGTTGTGTTAATGCGGCATTTATAATCACTAACTTCACTCATTTGTGGTAATTGATGTGTTGTGTTAATGCGGCACTTGTAATCACTAACTACAGTCATTTGAGTTAATCCAGCACATATAATTCGACTGACATGATTTGTGTGTTAATCCAGCACTTATAATTACAGACCTTGGAAATCCAACCACCAGTTGCTACTTGACTTCATTGTTTTGTGTTATGCTGTAGACTGGCAGTCATGAATGGATCAATGTTGTAATGGTATAGAAATTTACAGGTTCCTGCCAGAATAGGGAAAAATGACTGATATTCAAAGTCGAGAACTCCAATTAATTCCTGGAAAAAGCATTACCTCCCCTGTGTTTGTGAAAAAAAGCCACAGCAGATTGGACACACTCTATAGAAGCCCACTTCAGCAAAGTTGAACTCTACACTTGTAAGCAATGGGCCAGCTGTTACTTAGCAACATATCACATGATAAACATACAAAAACAATGGAATGTAAGATTCCAGACAAGAAATAAAATACAACAAAAATAATGTTGTTATGATAAATATACAAAGCGAAATAATGTGTACAAACAGGGCAATGTAAAGGTACTGGAATGGCACAGATATGTTACAGGGATGATCTGTTTAACATTTCAAAGATCTGTAGTACTTAATGCTAACAACTCCTTCATCAGAAATTCATTTCTGTACCGATTCAAACGTGTTTTGAGTTTGTTTTCTTAAAGCTATTAAAATGTTAATATTAACCCTTTAAGCTTTAGTGGACAGTGGAATTAAAGACATTGTAGGATGAGCACCAGATGAAGTAGATCAGCATTTGTCCCATTCCAATACGGGAGTCAACACTGATCTACTCATTTCTTGTCTGGCAGACTCTGCCTCAGTGATCTGTATTGCACTTGTTCTCAAAACAAGATCTAACACTTTGGCCAAGACACGAGCAACAACACAAGACAACACCATCATCATCTTCGTGCAACACGCAGGCAAATTAAAAGTAAAACATGTCAATGTTAAGATTATGATTTGATAAATACATGTATATACAAGGATTATAAAATGTTAAAACATTTTTTTAAATGATATGCTCTTCATGCTTACCTCCCTTTGCTTACAGAAAAATATTAACTATATACACATTCCGACTTATATACATAGATAGCAACATAATTGTTAGCAATAGTAATAATTACACCAGTTTGTAAATGTTTTAGAAAAACATTTCATAAATTATCACTTCTGTATTGATAAAAATTACATGTCAAAATATTTCCTTTATACAAAACACCTAAAGCTAAACAAAACAGATACACTTTAACTTCTACAATAAAACAAAAAAGATACAATTATTTTGAAAGACCAGCAAAGCCTTACATGTATTTCATTACAAAAACACACAAAAAATGTGGTTACAAGTGCATAACATTACAAAAGTAACACATGACAAAATTCTCAACAAAAGGTTTATTTCTTATATTGGATGAGGGGTGGGGTGTTTATTTTGTTTTAAGTTCCCTGGCCTAAAGAAATCATTTTTTCTTTTTAGATAAGAAAAAAATATTAAATTAATTCATTTCAATTTAAAAAAACTAATTCATTTCAATGAAACAATTTAATTCATTTCAATTAACAAATTTAAAGACTAAACAAATAACCTAGTGGACCATAACTATTTAGCAAATGAAACCCATAATAGTAAAATCAGTGAATCCACAAGTAAAGTGATGGAAGACAAAATATAAATACTGCTGTACAAAGTTTAATATTAGCTCAATACTTTGCTCATCCCTGGGTCTAGTGGCACAGTATTGGGCACAACTAACCTATTCTGAACTCTCCAAACTGAAAGAATCTTTTCTAATTTTTAGTTTATAACAAAAGTTTTTTTTTGTCTTAAAGGACGAGACCTACACGAGGAAGACAGGAGAAAAAAGACTGGTCTTTCCCCAAATACACACCACCATTGGCTTATTAAGTTCTTAATCAGGCTCTATTCTCATCATATAGCTACGTACAACATAATAACAACCCCAACAGAGATATAAAAACATTTCGATGACTATAAAAAAGATCTCTCAATATCTTGGCATGTTTAAAAACGAAAAATCTTTTAAATCACCAAATGTTTATGCATTCTCAAAAAAAAGGTACCAAAAAAAATCAGTTCACTAAACAAGAATATGCAATTTTGTTCTTGAAATACAATACAGCTGCATCAACCACATGGTCAAAATGGAGTCCATAAACATTCAGTACAGAACCATCCTTCAATTAAGTAGATTGAAATGTTAGAAATCAAAATTGCCCTATTGAACTTTATAATCTCAACATGTCATCAGCATCCTCATAAGCTGAGACCGGACTGAATGTCTGGTAAGCTACTTAACTGTTGGGGAGAACCGAATTGAATGTCTGGTAAACTACTAAACTGTTGGGGAGAACCAAATTGAATGTCTGGTAAACTACTAAACTGTTGGGGAGAACCAAATTGAATTTTCTGATAAACTACTAAACTGTTGGGGAGAACCGGACTGAATGTCTGGTACCCTACTAAACCCTTGGGGAGAACACTTTACGACTTGTAAAGAATGCTTTGTGTAACAGTAGGAGAGTATACGGGACATCGCATAACATAATCACAACCAGAACGTGCCCACATCACAACTGGATGTCTTTGTAATCACAGCAGTCCATTTCTCACTCAATGACATCACCATCAGATGTCTTTGTAATCACAGTAGTCCATTTCTCACTCAACAAGATCATATCATCTAGTCTCTTTATCCCACAGATCAAGGTCACATCATCATATGATCTTGCTATAGTTTGGCTCCAATGTATTCAGCATGATGTGTATGCAAGGAGTTACCACGGTGAAAGCCGTAACAAATAATGAATCATCTTATCCATACAGGTGTCAATATTCTTCACAATAAGTCAGTCTACATTTGCAATAAAAAAACCTTATATCACTATGCACTGCGTAATAAAAGTTCCCATAACTGCACTTCATAATAAAAATCAATATCACTGCACATTGTAATTAAAAAGTGAGTAATAAAATCGTCCAAGTTTGCAGTTATATATCTTTATATCACTGTGCACTGGGCAATAAAATATTTATATCATTGTGTACTGTGTAATAAAAATAGATCAGTGCACTATAAAATACATTATACATCACTTTGCCCCGGGCAATAAAAGTTTGTATCAACCTAGCTGATGCAAATGTTTGCACATTCTCCATGACAATAAAACTAAAATATCCCAGTAAGGTGAATTTCCTGAGCCAAATGATTGTGTAGCAAAATGGCATCAAGTAAAAGTGAGGAAACAATTGATACCTTGACTAACGCTGACAGGAATAAGTTTTCCCTCAGTGATACAACTTTATTCTCCTTTCTCCTTGAACACTTTGAAACAATTCCAAGGGTCAAAGAATCTTAAACCCTGAGGTATTCCCTTCATTATTTGTGTTTTGTGTGGTCCGTCTCATGCCATCAGAACGGAGTGTTCGTGAAGGTATTGCCATTTGAGCGGTTTAAGCAACAGACGTCTTTTTGGATGTTGCAATGTCTGTTCCGAAATATTTTACAACTAATCCATCTTCGAGTAATTCATTCTGTTCGTTATCTTGCTGCATCAGAATCGGCATGTTTTCTCCGTTGTACACATCGTACATCGGATTAGCAAAGTTGGTAGACTGAAAAGATCAAAAGGAAATCTTATTCTTACACACCAGTTGGTGAGAACACCATGCATTATTTTTCATAACACATGGGTCGTTAACACATACACCTGGGGCAGATCTAGGGGGGGTCCAAGGTGTCCGGACCCCCTCTCAAATTTGAGAAGTGCCCCTTTTATTTAGGATTTTTAGGTTTTTTACGAATTTATTTAGTTTTTTAAAAATTATTATTATTATGCCAGCGTCCCTGTTGTAGAACTATTCTATTATGGTCCATGTGAACCATGTGTAATTTTTCAGTAGTGCCTTTTCATTATGTTATGGTGCCCTTTTTGTCTTGGACCTCCTCCCCCCCATCAGAAAAGCTGGATCCTCCCCAGTACATGTACGTGTTAACAATTTAAAGACATATGACCGTGACATATAGTTCACCTGACATTGTGTCAATGACGTGTAATTCGCTACAAGTGTAACAGCTGTAAATAACTTTTAGTTGAAAAAGATGTCAAAATTTGCTTAAAACCTGGTTTTTGAGGATATGTAAGAAATAGAATAATACATTCGTGTCCATTAGATACCAACTCGCTGTTTGAAAACGTATAAAACTCGCTGTCACTCGTTAGATACATTTTAAAACAACTCGTTGTGAGATAAATGGTATCCAAAGGCCACTCATGTATTATTCTCTATTTATTACCCTAGCAGTCACGCATATTTTCTCAGTTGGAAATATTCTGCATTGGTTTAACGTACACTACTATTGGACAATTTGATGCTTACAATCCAATTTGGTACTAAATATGATGTCATCACGATATGGTAAAACAGACAAAATGACATTACATAGTTTAAACCGTTTGTGTCTTTCTGGTTTCAGTGGTAAACTTGTAATAAAATGGTAGTCTAATGCAATTAATTATAGATTTTGTATTACAGACTATATACAGAACTTTGTTTGTTGAAAATTATCTGTGAACCGTGATTGCAATGTCAAGTTAAAGCAATATCCAGAACAGTGTGTAAAGTGGTTTACATTGTTTCTATATGCATGGACATGTAGGCACTGTATATAGAAAATAGAGGCTTAAAAAAACACAAAATAGCTGGGAATAATAAACAGAATAAGAAACTCGGTACCAGTTATTGACAAATTTATGTCCCTCGTGAAATAATTTTCTATTTTCAGCAAATTATTTCACTTGGGACATAAATTTCAGTGGCGGATCCAGAAAATCCATTTAGGGGGGGCCCCAATGATATAAAAAGTAAAGTTTGTTTTAAAAACACATTGTATTTCTTTGAATGAATAGGTAGGACTTTTAAAAAATATAATAAAATTATAACTGTCGCAAAATTTAGGGGGGTCCCGGGCCCCTGGGGCTCCCCCCTAGATCCGCCACTGAATTTTATAAAAAGAGAGTAAAGTTTGTTTTATTTAACACCACCACTAGAGCACATTGATTTTTTAAAAATTTGATAATAACTGGAAACTCGTTTATTATCCTCTATATCTCGATTCGTCCTAATCATGTTTTTATACATATAAAAGTATGATTCGGGTGACTAAAAGTGTACAGGTAATGTTAGTGGTTGGTGGGTCAATTGGCTATTGTCCTATTACATACATAGTGGATACTGACTAACTTCTCAATAATAAAACATTTTATTTTAAAACTTTGGTATCATGTACCATTTTATAAGTGAAAAATGTGCAATTAATAGCAGACCTTGCCTGGCAAAACACTGTGGAATGATTACATGCTCCCCTAACTTGGAACCATTTAAGATACAACATATTACCATATTAAATTTACATTCTAAAGGTAGCTAAAAATGACTCTTTGTGAACTATAATCTAAGGTGAGTGATGGAGAGCGAGTGAAAGCATTTGACAGCTCCCAGTAACTGGTTTTGTGCACATTTTCAATGCTCAACATTACATACATTCAATTCCATTATTCACTTTCATATCACACAAAAATACAAGTTGAAAATATAAGAACTGTGATGTATAATTAAATTATGTCTGAAAAAGGGAGTATGCCAACGGATAAACAGAAATAAACAAATAAAATAATACAAAACAACATTTTTTTCTGATTGTTTTGAAAAGATAAAAAAGCCAAATGTAAATGTAATAATTTAATACTCACAGCGTCACCGCGGAAAATGAGGTTTTGTCCGGTTTCTTGATCCTCGAGTCCGGACTCATGACGAAGATATATGGGATTCTTGACGTTCATACTGTTATCTTTCATACGCTTGTGACCATATTGTCGTAATCTAAATACATACAAAAAATATTTCAGTATGTCTCGAGCACTGATACAAATACACTGATGCTGGAGATATTGAAGCCATTGTAATAATTGCTGTACATATATGTCTTAACATCGTAAGTTGGATTCTTACTGCTATCATAATTAAAGAATAAAAATTTCTTTAGCTTATAATTTTTTCTTTTCCTATTACAATGAAAGAAAATCATAGTAAATTAGAAACTGTTCTTGACAAGGTGTATTTTTACAACAGACATGACACAAACCTAGTCACATTCTTACCTGTGTCTCCGTCTGCAGAACACTATGATGATGATCACTATGACAACCACGATTGACACCACAACCGGAATTATCACGTACATCATAACTGAAAAAAAAGAAAGACAGCATGTTTTAACATTGACTGGTATTTAACATGTATAGGGCCACGAGTGCTCTATTTTCTCAAACGCGATAAAACCAAGTTCAGTAATCGTCAAATTGTGTGTGGAATATCTCGCAGATTTAGAAACATACATGATACATGTTGTACATCTCAGGATTTTATATTACAAATAAAAAAAAAGACAATCGTTAACTATTAAGTATAAAAATACGTTCAGATTTATCATATTTTGTGCCTTATTTTGCTACTAATAAGATGTTGGTACTCTTGCTGGTTATGTCTGGAATT
Organism: Dracogyra subfuscus; assembly: GCA_016106625.1. Taxonomy (NCBI): domain Eukaryota; kingdom Metazoa; phylum Mollusca; class Gastropoda; order Neomphalida; family Peltospiridae; genus Dracogyra; species Dracogyra subfuscus. The sequence continues at coordinate 1,183 of JAECMU010211352.1, read as the reverse complement.
TGATTTTTTTGTCTTGGTAATGTTTCAACTGTCTATTTCTGCATTCCTCTGCATGTCATACAATGTCATAGGATTACATAACATCACTAAATCTCATCAGTTTTAACGCATTGCGGGAAATTATAAGTGTTTCATTTCTGATAAACAAAGCAGAAATGTATGAGTCTTATGGATAACATTATGTAATAAAACATTTCAGGCAATTTCATGTTTTTACCATTGGCCTCGGTCAATATCAATTTCTTTGGTCCATACACATGATATTGCCCTCAATGACGATCAATAATTGATAAGTATACTTACAGTTAGCTTTACTGCCTGAAGAAACTGGGCTGTCGACTGTGCTAACATACACAGTATACTTACAGTTAGCTTTACTGCCTGAAGAAATTGGGCTGTTGACTGCGCTAACATACACAGTATACTTACAGTTAGCTTTACTGCCTGAAGAAATTGGGCTGTTGACTGCACTAGCATACACAGCTGTTGACTGCACTAACATACACATTATACTTACAGAGCTGCCAACCCCTAGCCACAAGTGAGAGTAGCATTCATGACAAGCTGAGCGTAGCAAAATATATTTGAGCGTAGCATAACCAAATGTCATAAACAACAGCAAAAGAAAATATCAACTAACCGTGAACACAAATAAACATTAACTATTCTGCTAGCATCACATTAGTTCTATTCCGAACTGGTATACGTTCACATGCAATTTTCTGTGTTCATTGCATGCATGTGTAGCATAACGGAAAACCAGTTCTTTGAAAGTTTTATAGTACGCAACAATGGGGTCGGCCTACAGTAAAACTACACGTCCGTTACTGAATACATCTTACTGTAATTGTTTTATAACAGGTCTTAAAACGCAAATTATAATTTTGTGCTGGAATTTTAAAATCCAGAAATCGCTAGATTTTTTTCAACTGAGCGTAGCGATTGGGCATGAGCGTAGCAGCGTAGCAAACGTCAACTGAGCGTAGCAAATTACGCCCAAAGTGTAGCAGTTGGCAGCTCTGTACTTACAGTTAGCTTTACTGCCTGAAGAAATTGGGCTGTTGACTGCACTAACATACACCGTATACTTACGGTTAGCTTTACTGCCTGAAGAAATTGGGCTGTTGACTGCACTAACATACACAGTACACTTATGGTTAGCTTTACTGCCTGAAGAAATTGG
>JAECMU010211329.1:0-13514 GCA_016106625.1 Dracogyra subfuscus | reverse complement strand
TATTAGTATGCTTCAGTTCAAAATCTCAACCTCTCTAATAACAGTGTATTAGTATGCTTCAGTAACGACACGTGTACAACATAGTCACAAACTATGACTTACTTTTTCAATCGTGTCATTGAACAGAGTACGTAGAGAACAATCAAAGACACGGCAATCACGATATATCCAGTCAGAGTTGTTAGCAGGCCTTCAAAGTGCGATGCGACAGCCTAAAACAGACACCGCAGCAGAATATATAAATAAATATATAGTCTTTATTTAACAGCACATGAACATTCTTGTGAAATAGCATTTGTTTGGGGTTTTTTACTATATGATTTGATTTGTTCTAAAATGCACCACAATAAATTATTAAGACAAAAATAAAGCATATAGTTCAAGCTCTAGATTATGTAGGGGCACTATTTTTAGTTGAACCTGACACCGCAGACATTTTTCATTATATTATCATCTGTAGACATCCCCGAATAAAACTTGGGTGGAGGTACTAAAATCAAACAATGGGAAGCCCTTTATTATGGACGATATTTCTGATGGTCCACACTGTCTATGTATTTCTTTTCTAAAGCACTGCACTTCATAAAGGCAGCATAACGAGGTCATATTTATCGTACAATTTCCATTGTATGTCATAACTAAATCGTATGTCCTCCTGGCATTGTCGTTTAGCGATTGCCTGTTGTAAGAGTACATTTATTTCTGATTGGCTGACATGACATTCCAGCTAATTTTTAATTTGAATGACGTCAGTATTCCAATGACATCACTTTTACATCTCCTTACAATAACACGAAACTGGGTACAATTACTGGAATGTTCAATAAGCAGTACAGTTCTACAGTAATAAACAGAATATTACATTCATGTTCATGACAGACGATGCTAGGGAAATATGATAATTTAGGCACTCGTGTCGTAAACATCGACTGTCATGGACACTCATATAATATCCTCTATGTATGAACTGGGCCCATGCTTATAAAACAAGAGTTCAGGTTCAATCTCTAATGACGTCACACACTGTGACACCCACACAATTTGTATGGCATTGTCATGTTATTAGTGTCTCAGGGTCTAGTAGAGTCTCGAGTCTAGACTCTAAAGGTTTTATAAGCATCAGGTCTGGACTTTCGACAGAAAAGATTATTTTAGTAATAGAATTAGACTTTATAAAATATTCACTGAAACATTTATTATGTATTCAATCTCAAATTCTGCAATAAACATTTATGCATAATTATACTAAAACCAGAATGGAACATGCACTTTAGTTGACTGGGGAACAGGACAAATGTTTTACTCACAAAGTCATCCATCTTGAAACCAATTAGAGTAAAGTGTCCGATATGATACGGACAAAACGCTGAAACGAAACAGAATGAAACACTTTGTAGTTATGTAGCTTCATGTGTTATAAAGGAAAGGCAGGGTTGTTTAACAATAGATAACAGTACATGATTTAACAATTTGTTAGCAATTATCTTCAACTGTTAGTTTAAGACACAGCGATCCACCACAAAACCGATGGACAGTTCATGTAAATCTTCATTTTTTTTAACTGACATGCAACAGAACAACAGTTCATCAGAAGATGTTCCTACCGATTAGTAAACTGTAAACCAAACATTATGCAGGCACCACAACATTTATAATTTAATTTAAAAAAATCTATGGCTACAATGTCAATAAAGACGTTTTGATCAACATGGAACTTTTCGCCATTTATATTAAATAAATGAAAAATGTATGAATGCCATCTTTTCTCATGGATATTTCAGAGATGGGGGTGGAATAAGAAGAGACTGGCTATTAATGATAAAATGTAAATATTTACCAAAGACGAGAATGAAGAGAGTATTCAAAGACACAACCCAGAACACATGTTCCTGAAAATAAAAGAGAAGAAAACACATTACTACATAATAGATGTATATATGAAAAGTTAAATTTTTATTTATACATCTACTGACATCATTTGAAAAACGGACGGCATGAAACCCAATTGTAAAGCACTTGTTTGATGTGTGGCTGGTCTGGGATCAAGCCCTTTTGGTGGGCCCATTGGGTTATTTCTCATTCCAGCCAGTGCACCACAACTGGTATATCAAAGGCCATGGTATGTTCTAACATATCTGTGGGATGGTGCATATAAAAGATCTCTTGCTACTAACAGAAAAATGAAGTGGGTTTTCTCTCTAATTATCAAATATTTGACATCCAATAGCCGATGATTAGTAAATTAATAAGACAAAATCCTGGTTTTGCTGTAGTTTTGCAGCAACATCATGTAGCAACTTCTGAGATGGGTAAACATGACATATAAAAACAAATTAAAAAATGTTTGACCTCTAATGAACATGAATTTTAAGAAAAAAACTAAACATATTATCTTGAAGGGGACTGAGAAATACTTTATAAACAAAATCTTAACAAATTCAATGAAGCCTGCATATTAAATACAGTGGATTCTGCCTACACCGGACTTACTTCGTACCGTCGAAATAGTCCAGTTTACACAGAGGACTAGTTGAGACAGAGATTATCCAGAGTTATGGTTCTTGAATGATCAACAACTCCCGATCAACTGACATTTGAACCCATGGATGGTTGGGAACCTAAAGGGGCATTCCTGAGTTTTCTGCAATGTTTAAGATGTTATCGACTAACAGAGACTTTTTAACGATTGTAATTACATATCAAATAAATTTTTCTGCAAACAATATTAGTGACTGCATATTTAAACATGTTTCTGGTCATTCCTAAAATATTATATTCATACATATGAAATTATTTGAATACAAAATCCAGATCTAGGCTAACAGCCTACCACAATAAGAGTAAACTCCACACAAATGTGATTACATGCTGCATTTGATCTTGCGACGGTGTCCTGATTACTTGGCAACTGACGATCATTGTTCAGCTAATTAAGCAGCCTGTCGTGCAGTCAAATACCAAACTGGTGTAGACAGAGGTAATTAATGCATGAACGGTTGTTTCGTTCTTGATTTTTTATCCAGAGTCCAGATTAGGCAGAGATTTATACCTGAGAGATAACGGTAGCTGGACAGGACTTTAGAAATGGACCGGTTTATACAGAGATTCGGATTACACAGAATCCGGTTTAGACAGAGTCCACCGTACTGTAATAAACCCAAATACAGCATGTTCAAATTGAATGTTCAGACTGAGTACTATTTAGGCAATAGTTCAACTTCTTATAATGAGTGGAACTAACCGTCCCAACCCCCCACCCAAACTCCACACACAGGTGACATTCACTGAGACTTACCAAGAAGACGAGAGATCCATCAAGGCCCAGAAGCTGAAAACAAGTGAGTCGATATTAAAATATATTCTTCTTAAAAATATCATCTGCTGTTTTTAGGTCTGAATGTTTTAAACAAGGCTATGAACATGCAGCCCCAAACACTACTGTGGAGAACATCAACTGGCTATACAGACACTTCAAACATTATAGTGCAACTACTTCAGACAGAATACAACTGGCACTTTTAATACAAAGACAAAACCTCAACCAAAACAAAAATCCTAACACTATTTACTGCAATGAAATAAATTTACCCAAGTGCAAATTAACAATTAATGTGAGGATTTATAAGGCAAACATTTCCTACATCTCTGCAGTGGCGTAGGAAGGTGCCAAAAGGTGAAGGGAACACTTTTTTATTTACACACTTTTACACTATAATAAAGCAAAATATCTTAATATCTTGTTATAAAAACCCCTCACTTCCTACGCCAGTGTGTTTCCATTGGGCAATTCAAACTTTGTTTTGTTTGAGGGGGTATTAGTTAGTGTTTTCCCTAATTTGTTTTAGCATGGTGCAGCACCATGCCTCAATAGTCTAGAACTATCTTGCACCGTTAAACAAGCCTTTTTCACAAATTAATTCTAAAATTGTTTATTTTAATTAATTTTTGTGTAATTTTAATGAAAAGCAAATGACCCGAAAATGGTGAAAATGCAAGAAAAGTGTTTGGTCTACCATGGCTTGACTTGGAATTCTAGCATTGTTTTATAAAAAATTGGGAATTTACACTTTCATTTCAAAAACATCTCAATAATCCTAACTAAGTTAGATTCTGAAAGAGTAACAAGATACAATCATGTACTTGTATTTACTGGGTACTCAAATTTATTTATTTTGCATTATGAAATGTCATAGTGGAGGGAAGGGGTGTTTGTCCAGCCTTAAATATCATCTTCAAAACATATATTTATATAATGATGGTAATAATAATAATAGCAATACAATATAAAAAATATGAATTATTTAAATTCAGATTGGAAATTTTGTACTCCAAAATTGGGAATGAAAACCAACATAGCCTTTGAGTAATGGTGCCGATTATCAGTTTCGAAACCTGGCTGATAAAAACCTGACAACAGATGTTTGTTTAACTTAAGTAATCTGAGCATACCCTCTCCCAGGTGAGTTCTTCGGCCGCTCGGTCCCATTCAATATGGTTCCAGTTGTTGTCATCTGAAATAGTAAACAACTTCTTTATTAGCTTGAACAAAAGCAAAGGTAATTATGTAAAACATTATCATCAATTTATGAAATGATTATTTAAGTACTATACGAGAAAAATTATGAAATAAAAACTGAATAATAAAATACCAAAGAGAGCCAACTGTGTATTAAAAACTGCTATCCTTCCTCCACCATTTTTCTCAAAGATGGTCTTAGTTTCGGCTTCAAAGTTAAAGTTTCTTTTGTTTAACGACACCACTAGAGCATATAAATGTATTAATCTTCGGCCATTGTATGTCAAACATGTTGTGACAGTAAAACCACCAATCTACATTGGCACATTGGAAAACACCTTGATGTGCTTACAACAGACAACAAATATGTTGCGCCCAATTAGTGAAATCTGAAGCACACTGGAAAATGGAAGAATGGCGCTGATTACGGGAAGATGGTGCCAGACTACCGCGCTATAAAACAAACTAAGAAAAACACGTTAGTGTTCCACCTTGAGCTGCATTGTTTTCATTGTTGGCCGCATCGCCCCCCTCGTTATCCCCCTCCTCGCGCTCCTCCTCCCCTCCATTCGGCTGGTTGTTTCCTTCGTTCGCATTGGCTGGGCCTCGATTGCCACCAGCAAATCCACCAATCAAATTATTCATGGCTCCACCATCAAATATATTCTGAAACAATACACAAGATATATATATATATATTCATATTCAAACGCGATGAAACTCATCTAAACCAGACACAATCTGGTTTTAAGAGGTATGTGGTTTAGAGAGGTTCTTTTTCGTACTAAAAGGACTGTGAAAATATCCGGTTTTGAGCAAATTCAGGTTTACAGACAGTTCAGTTGTGTAAATTTCTAGAATCCAGAATGAGGATCTTTGGATTTCAATGTCAATCTTTCAGTCAACAGATACATCCTAACTGAATCCAGTGGTTATTCTAGAGATCGGAAGAACCAACTTTATAGTTTGTAAACCACATTGATATTGTGACAAGTTTTTCTCACGATAAAACACTTTACAACATGTAAACTTTGGAAATGACAGACATTGCTTTAAACATTCTAAACTGGAAAATAACACATTCATACAAATTCTATGACGAGGTTGGATGCAAATAATGAACAATTTATACACAATCATTTTCGTCCTGCTTTACAAAAAATAACCCTGTGAAACATGAAAGCTTATCTCAATTTTTTTAGGGTTATAACTTGCATATACAATAAAACAACAAATTAATTTTAAATTGAATACCCTTGCTTGATTGGCTCCCTGGTCTTCTTGTTCTAGCCAATCAGGGCCTCCGCCATGAAGGATCTGCTCCCGCAGCCAGACGAGACTGATAAATGCACATAGCGTACAAGTGACCACAAAACATCCTTGGAAACAGTCGGCAGCTAAATTCTCTCTGAAAAAACACCGAAAATAGTTTACAAATACTCAAGACTTAATTATAAAATATCTTATATACTAATATATAGTTTTACTAAACTAAAGTTTAAAGAAAGTTAAGTTTTGTTTAACGGCTACTGACCGCCTTTTATATACGGTACTAGTTGTGGTGCACTTGCTGGAATGAAAAGTAGCCCAATGGGCCCATTGACAGAGATTGATCCCAGACAGACTGTGCATCAAACTAATGCTTTATTACTGAGCTACGCCCCTCCCCAGGACGAGAAGTAGCCCAATGGGCCCATCAACAGTACACCTACATGCAAATGCACACACCCAACCAATTTGAATACCGTAGCTGGACTGAATTACAAAAGAGGTCAGAAGGTTAATGAATAAAAAGAAAACTGCATTTGACTATAACAGATTTATTTTATGTAATGAAAAAGGAATCTTATACTGTTAACGTACAGATACTGTTAAACTAGCTAGACGAAAAATAAACAACATTTCAATGTGTATTGTATTTAAATTATAAAAGGAGCTGTTAAAATGTTTAATTTGTTCTGAAATGTATTATCACTTCTTAACACTGTCAAAAGTCACCAGTGAACACTCTCCGAAGTGGACGAACTAAGCTAACAGCTAAAGCCAAGTGAAAATAACAGATGTGTATTATAGATCTATGGAAAAACAAGGACTGGGATGTAAATGTAAACACGGACAGCAAAAGAAATTGAAAGAAATGGGATGGAAATCAAAGGTGAAAGGGTAAAACAGTGTTCTCATTATATGTGATTAGTTGCACTGATTTGAAAGAAAGAAAGAAAGAAATGTTTTATTTAACGACACACTCAACACATTTTAATTACGGTTATATAGCGTCAGACATATGGTTAAGGACCACACAGATATTAAGAGAGGAAACCTGCTTCATGGGCTACTCTTTCCGATTAGCAGCAAGGGATCTTTTATATGCACCATCCCACAGACAGGATAGCACATATCACAGCCTTTGATATACCAGTTGTGGTGCACTGGCTGTGACGAGAAATAGCCCAATGGGTCCACTGACAGGGATCGATCCCAGACCGACCGTGCATCAAGCGAGCGTTGTACCACTGGGATACGTCTTGCCCCGCACTGATTTGTTTCATGTGATTTGTCGGCAGTACAGAAATCAGAACATATAAGACTAAAGTGGCCACCAGCACCAGGAAATATCTGTTAGACACGATACTTACGTGGACAGCATATCAAGTGGCAGAGTCAGAAGAGAACTCACAGAGCCCGTAAATAAACACCGATATATTCGACCTGCACAGAAACAAAAAACAAATGTCAGAATAAAGAAAACGTTTTACAAATATTTATCAGCAGGTGAGGTTATGTAGGAAAAGAAAAATCATATCTCGGACCGAGATAGCACTTTAGATCTGTCATGTATTTTTCCATGCTAAAGCACTACATGTATGTTCTAAATACCTACCATGAACATATTTCATACCAAACTTTATTATTTAAAAAAAAATGCTATCATCTATATTTTTCACATTGTAGAAAACTTTGTTTTCTGTTTTCATGAATAATTATCCTGGACTTTCAGTAACATAGTGCATTCCCCTACCCAACCCCACCCATCATCCAATGGAGCAGTCCGAACTTCAACAGTTGCCTGACCAAAATCTTCCATTGTGTCAAGGGTCACCTCTTCCAAAATACACTGTTATCCAGACAACTCTTTACTTCTAAAAGGCGAGACAGAAACGTCTACTAGCCATGATTAAAAATTCACTAACCCTACTTTACTTTAAGCAAATACAATTTCACTAAATAATAGTAATAATCAGATATGTCACCTAGACAGAGAAATGGAGTTTAAAAACATTAACATTTTGGGGTTGGGGTGGAGTCAGGATATTCATATTTACAAAATAGACTAAACTACAACATTTTAGTATTTTTACCAAAAATATTTCACTAGCCAACGGGTCTGGCAATAGTAGTTATTTACTAGCCATAGGAGTGGGGCTACCATAGTCTTGAAGTCCTGAGAAGTAAGAGATTTGTAATATCTTCACTTGCTATATATCATCATAAAGGTAGGACAAAAACATTTGCGAAATTATCTATATTTATAGAAGTGAAAGATTTGTAATACCTAGATCTTCACTTGCTATAATATAACATCATAAAGCCATTAAAGGTAGGACAAAAATGTTTGCGAACTTATCTATATTTTTAAGAAGTGAAAGATTTGTAATACCTATATCTTGCTGCATAACATCATAAAGGTGAGAATAAAATGTTTGTGAAATTATCTATATTTATAGGAGTGAGAGATTTATAATACCTATATCTCGTTAAATAAACTTCTTTGTGACAAGACAAAAATGTTTGTGAAATTATCTATAGACTTTAAGACTCACATGCTGTAAGTGGCACGACCCCGAGCCAGGCGAAGGCCACAAGAGTGTAGTGGAACCAATAGCGCACCGCCCGCGCTATGCTTGTCACCAGACCGCTCACGATGTCCTTGATTGGCAGTCGCTTTGGCATGTCCGGAGAATAGACTGAAACGAGAATGGTCATTCATCTTGCGTCAGTATTCTCAATAACTAAACATATGACAAACATAAGTGTAAAATATCTGAGATATCATTTAACACTTAACAATTGTCTGTTATTTCTGACAGTAAAGCCAGCATTAACATCCACAAATAGTCAAATAAAATATAGTTATAACTTACATATAATTCATACATGTATAAATGTACAGCTGTGACATGCTATAAACATAAAGCAGGAATGTGTACTTTGGCACATTCATTATAAATTAAATTTGCCTTCAGTTTCTTCAGTTGATCGTAATTTTTAAAAATTAATTTTTTGAAACTATTGTGTATGTTTTGCTCTCAATGTACTTGAAAGTGTGTGTGTTCCTGGTTCTGTCTTACACACAACAGTTTAACTGGACAGTGTACAACTTACTTGAAAGTGTATGTGTTCATAGGTCTTTCTCACACACAACAGTTTAAACTGGAGTGTACAACTTACTTGGAAGTGTGTGTGTTCATAGGTCTTTCTCACACACAACAGTTTAAACTGGAGTGTACAACTTACTTGGAAGTGTGTGTGTTCATAGGTCTTTCTCACACACAACAGTTGAACTGGACAGTGTACAACTTACTTGGAAGTGTATGTGTTCCTGGGTCTTTCTTACACACAACAGTTTAAACTGGACAGTGTACAACTTACTTGAAAGTGTATGTGTTCCTGTGTCTTTCTCACACACAACAGTTTAAACTGGACAGTGTACAACTTACTTGAAAGTGTATGTGTTCCTGGGTCTTTCTCACACACAACAGTTTGAACTGGAGTGTACAACTTACTTGAAAGTGTATGTGTTCATGACATAGGTCTTTCTCACACACAACAGTTTAAACTGGAGTGTACAACTTACTTGAAAGTGTTGTGTTCCTGGGTCTTTCTCACACACAACAGTTTAAACTGGACAGTGTACAACTTACTTGGAAGTGTATGTGTTCCTGGGTCTTTCTCACACACAACAGTTTGAACTGGACAATGTACAACTTACTTGAAAGTGTTGTGTTCCTGTGTCTTTCTCACACACAACAGTTTAAACTGGACAGTGTACAACTTACTTGAAAGTGTATGTGTTCCTGGGTCTTTCTCACACACAACAGCTGAACTGGATAATGTACAACTTACTTGAAAGTGTATGTGTTCCTGGGTCTTTCTCACACACAACAGTTTGAACTGGAGTGTACAACTTACTTGGAGTAAAAGCAAATCTGTGCTTGCATAATTCACAGTATTCTTTGTGGCTGTACTTCAACCACTGCACCAAGCTGGAAGTAAAGAAGAAATACACACGTATATATATATGCTATTATTATCCACATAGTTGAAGATATTCAGAGAAACATAGCTAGCATGACACGTGTGTCACAATGATTTCACATGCACAACTTATGATGTAATTTTGGGAAGCGACATCATAACTTAATCATTAATGCAGCTTCCTCAGTATTAGCTCTGTAAATGTTTACCAAAATGATGTCCAAACATATTTTTGTATCTCCTAATTTCAAGGGTCATAACTGTGAAAAATGGGTAAATCGCAATGAAAGTCAAGCTATGTTTGTAACAGTACATGATGAACTACATACAAAATTTCAACTTAAGTTTCTCAAGGTATTGTGAAAAACCCATCCGGAAAACTATATGTGGGATAGACATATGAACAGACAGGCAGAAGGACAGAGATGAAACCTACAGTCCCTTCCAGTTGTCTCGGTAGGGGACTAAAGAAAATAAGCTTGATAGAGCCTGAACAAAATTCTTACCAGTCTTGATGAATGAACTTGATACTGCCGGTACAGACACAGGGGTGATACAGCGGCTTGTCGGGTGTGCTCTCACACCGACACACACGGCATATATCTGAAACAATATGACTTTGAAAATGTATAATTTGACAATCTGACTCCCATATTTTAACCCAAACAATGTAATTTGCTGTATATCAATCACTCAACAACAACTAGTGTTGTGGTTAGATCTTCACCATGTTTTCAGGATGTTATCAGGACTACCATATCTGGCTTTCATTTCAAATAGTCCCTTGAAGTTTCAGGTAGTCCATATTTTTAAACTATTTGTTTTATCTTTAATGATCTCTTATTCATTGTGATCCATTACTGTTAAACTGACTGTACTATGGCACAATTTAGATAATTTCCACATAGGCATTTCTATTGAAACACCTCGCCTGAATGCAACTCTGGTGACGAGTGTACTATTTTACAAAAGCCTGCAACAATTGCTGGTCAATATATAATTATTGTTTTGCGGTTCTTTCATTGTAAAGTGACATTTGTAAATTAATTTACTATTCTATGAAAATGTGCTAGGAATCCAGTTATGTGCACAATTCAAGATGATTGTATTTTGACTGAAGACTGCATCGACTACAAAATATGCAACTTGTGCATGTACAGTTTAGACCGGATGTAGTAACAGTTCAGAGTAAAATAATTTGCATGACGTACTCAGTACCATACATAATGCGATACGATTGGGTCCAGTCAAGGTACACACTAAGTGTTCTCGCTGCTCTATTTAAGAGGGGAGGCCCGCCCCACTGTTGCATTTTGCCACTCTCCTTTCATGTTCTCCACCTCCTTTAGTTTTCTGTGCCACTCTTTATTTTCCAGCACCATACTATATTTTACAGCACCTATCTCCGCTATTTCTAAATGCACACTTTTTTCCACATATATAAAAAACACAATGTTCAATCAGTCTGCACACTGGACATCAAAGAAAACAAGCTGTGTTGTGTACGAAAATGCAACTGACAAAACATTTACGACATTACCATAATGTAATTTAACAGTACCGTATTTTCAACAGCCTCTATTTTGTCCCATACCTGTATCCATCTGTATGTTTAATACACACAATAAAAGTTATAGTTTATTTGAGCAATGAAAACATTTAGTTTTTTACGGATTCGACAATTTCCGATAGAAAACCCCCACTTATTTGTCGCCATATTTGTCACGTGATTAGAATGGTCATTCTGTCTTTTGTTTCCACTATCTGATAAACTCAAATAAGAGCCTTATGCATTGGAAAGATGCATACCTGGACCATCAACACATACTGACACTTTAACAAATGAAAAATGTGTAATTTTAGAGTTAATAAAAAAAATAATGATTATTCCTGCTAACTGGGGGCAGCCATTTGGTTTGACTACTTGAAGCTGCAAATACATAGTCCATTATGTCAGACCACCAAGAATTTATAGGATGTCCTGACTATGCTAACCTATTTCAAACAGCAGAAACAGAGGTTTGTTCAGAAAACAATTGTATAGTGTCAATGTTCTCGCTGGGTGAAAATTAAAGGAAGGCGGCTGCGCGGCACCACTCAACTTAAACAACAACAAAAAAGGAGGGGGTGGGAGCTTGCTTACCATATTGTTGTGTGTTGGAAGACCTTTTGGAAAGACATACTCCTTATTTTGTGTACAAAACAGTGCAAATCCTTCACACAAAATACAAGCAGACTCGTCTTTTAATTGAACTGAAGATGTTATCTCGGTCTGACATTCACAAGCATGCTGAACCGATCAAAGTTTTAATATTATTATTTTAACTAATAAAGTTTTCAAGATATACAAAAAATAAATAAAGATGTTTTCAAAGTGATCCTGTAATTAATATCAGATACATTTTTTTTGTTTCCATCTACATCGAATGAACTGATCGCTGGGATAAAATATTATCACTGGTTGATAAAAAAACAAAAGTCGTTTTGTTTTTGTAAAGGTGGTGTATATATTATTTGGCACCCAAGATAAATTAGTTTAATGATAAATACTTCCGTTGTTTTTATAAGCGTTGAATAAATAGAATGACAGAAATTTAAGAAATAATATGGCCTGTTAAGAAATAATATGGCCTGTTAAAAAATAATATGGCCTGTTCAGAAATAATAGGACCTGTTAAAAAAAAAAGCATGGCCTATTAAGAAACAGTATGGCCTGCTGGAAACAAGACAGTACAGGGTAAGAGGAGGGTTTGTGAGTTAGAATATAACAGAATCATAAGCTAAATAGCAAATGGCAATGCCAAAGTGTCTTGCCACAACTTGCGGAGTTGCCCCTGATTGCAATCTCCCAATGGCATTATTGCATTACCTACTGTGTCGTTACACAGTCTGTTTGAATCACTGCTGATGTGACCTTTTATGCCCCACCATAGGAAGGTTCTGCATACTAAATTACAGAACTTCATGATACACATGCTTGCGAGAGGATTGCGCTTTTGTGTTTCAGTGTAAACATTGACTATAGCTAGGTTTATGCAAATCGAACATGTTTTCTAGCACTTTTGCATCACCATTTGCTCACTTATTTGATTGTCTTTATAATGTCCTTGATTCTGTAAAAATAATCTGAAGCGGGCAGCATAGCCCAGTGGTACAGTACCCGCCTGATGCACGGTCGGTCTAGGATTGATCCCTGTCAGCTAACCACTGGGTTTTTTTCTCGACATGACCATATGTCCGACGCCGATATAACCGTAGTTATAATGTGTTGAGTGCATCGTTAAACAAAATAATAATAATAATAATAATAATAATCTGGTAGCATTATTTTTACCAATGTCAAGTTTCTTTTTTTTTTAAATATATAGGGATCAGTCTCTTGAAAAGTGGATTGCAATCTGTTTGGTAATTTTAGCAGGTGAATTTCTCTTGCACCTGTTACATGTAGGTCTACTGAAATACCAAAGGATGTGTTATGTGCATATATATATATATATATATATGAAGAGTTCAAATGCAAAAGCCTCTAAGTCCATTCTACCTCTTTTCGTGTAAATGTGGGTTTTTTGCTGGGATATAGTATGAACACTTTAACAATATTATTCAATGGTTATAATAATGTTATAAATAAACTAATAACATGTCAAATTTCCACAAATCTAAGTTTAATGAAAATAGTTTTTTTAATTGATTTTAACTACATTTTTTTGGCAAAACCCGTTAAGTCCATGGTAATCCTTTT
>JAECMU010211316.1:0-15906 GCA_016106625.1 Dracogyra subfuscus | reverse complement strand
TACTTCTTCTCGTACGACTCGGATGACAGGATGAGAAAGAAAGGTACTGTTTGCTATCAGTTGGTTAGTAAAATATATCAGTAATATCATCTGTGTATGATTTTAAGAAAAGAAACATTCTTACTTGGAGTTAGTTCGTGAACTACCACAGTCGTGTCGTCAATAGGATCCAAGTCCAGGCACATGTAGACGAATATTGAAGGACCTATTCCTGCAAGTGGTAATCCATCTACACTTCTGCAAATAAAAATAAATGAAAAAATAATGGCCGGATTTGAATGCAAACTGAACTGACATGAAGTTAATACTAATGCATAATTGTTCAGCACTACGTGGTAATGTCTAACTGGATTTGAACACATAGCCTGTAGCATACACATATTATTTAACAACTATACAGAAGTAATATTATCGGTTTATGATTTTAATATATACACAAATAATATCATCTGTTTATGATTTTAATACATACATAAGTAATATCATCTGTGTATGATTTTAATATATACATAAATAATATCATCTGTGTATGATTTTAATATATACATAAGTAATATCATCTGTGTATGATATTAATATATACATAAGTAATATCATATGTGTATGATTTTAATATATACATAAGTAATATCATATGTGTATGATTTTAGTATATACATAAGTAATATATGTGTGTGATTGTAATATATACATAAGTAATATCATCTGTGTATGATTTTAATATATACATAAGTAATATATGATTTTAATGAAAGAAACATTTTCACTGGGAGTTAGTGAACTTTCAGTCGTGTTGCCTATATGCATCGGTGGGATATGCTCAGTCTTCGGACTATAGGCTAGTAGGTACTGCGTTCGCACCTCGGTACACCAGAGGCCGGTTATGAACAACTACAGTATTCAAGCACATATAGGCCGATATTGAAAATTGTTCATTGCTTATAGTCCGGGAGCCCAGATAGGTTTAATTAGCATTGCGGGTACAAAAGGTCTGAGGCCTGGAATATGTATGTGTTGGTTGTGGGACCCCCAAACGGCCATGCTTAAGTGTCATCGCCTGTACCAATCCGAGGGGCCACCCCTCAAAATACCCCAATTTGTAAGTTTAATTAGCATGGTTGAGTACACCAATTAAACCTACAAAAAAATGTTCTTTGTTGATGTGCTAATTAAGATCCACCAATCTTAAATGTCATCTGCTGTACTTAATCCACTTAAGAACGCCTCTAATTAGCACTACCCCTCCGTGTGCTTTAACCTCACTGTGGTGCAGGGGTGTAGCATTCTCTTTGAGGATGGCCAATACAGCACAAATTGAAATTTTTAGTAAAATTCAGTATCTCTCTGTGATATTTTTTATCAGTTCTTTACACTTTTTATTGTATTTTTATATTGATGTTGATCATCACCTTATTTGTTTCATTACCATAGTTTGACACTCAATAGCCGATCTATTTTTCGTGCTGGCCCCAGCATATTGCTCATAATTTTAAAAACAACCACTCTAAAATAACATTTTTAAATACAAAATATATGACTGAGTTTTTTGCTCCTTTTTTCAAGTTATGGGGCTACCAATTTTTACTGAGGGCTACTAGATTTTATAACCTAGTAGCCCGGTGGGCTACCACTAAAAAACCTTACGGTCAAGGCCTGCTGGGGTGTCGTTAAACCTGCTTTCATTCATTTATTTATTCATTCTAATTAGCACTAATTAGAAATTTAATTAGCATGGTTGAGTACATCAACGAAACTTATGCCAAAATATTCTTTAGGGTTCCCTGACTAAGGATCAGTGATTCGTAAGTGAAAAATTCTCTATCGAATCGACTTTTTCTTTGTTGATGTAATAATTAAGTGTCAACTCCTGTACTTAGTCCACTTAATAATGCCACTGCTTGGCGCAAATTAGAATATTAATTAGCATAACTGAGTACATCAACAAAACTGATGCCAAAATATTTCTTAGGCTACCCCGACTAAGGATCAATGATTTTTTAAATATCAACCACTGTACTGAATTCACTTACGGTCAAAGGTCACAATTTGCCCAATATCAGGTTTATTAGCGTTCAAGAGCACATTAAATCATTAATATGTTCTCTGTTGGTATGATAAACAAGACCCATGATACTTAATGTCAACTCCTGTAGTTAGTCCACTTTAAATGCAATGAGTGTGAAATGAAAATGTATGATTAATATAACTAAATAGTTTTCTATTTGATTATAATATTATATGGATATGATGATATGACTAGTTCCACATTTGAACAATGAAAGATTGCATATTGAGAATTAAAGGCAGTGAAAAGATCATGTAAATGTAATCTTTCATTGTTCAAATGTACAAATAGTCATATTATCATATTCACATAATATTATAATCAAATAGAAAACTATTTAGTTATATTAACCATACATTGTCTGGTTTCAATCGTATAGTTTTTTTTTTGTTTTTTTTTTTTTTTTGTTTATTTAACGACGCACTCAACACATTAAATTACGGTTATATCGGCGTCGGACATATGGTTATGTCAAGAAAAAACCCCAGTGGTCAGCTGACGGGGATCGATCCTAGACCGACCGCGCATCAGGCGGGCACTGTACCACTGGGCCACGCTGCCCGCTCAATCGTATAGAGTCAAGTTCTAAGTTCAAATACAAGCATAATTGCACTTTTAATTCACTCGCGAGTTGTCGTCATTAACGCATATCGTCAAATGCTTACTAGCCACTTAGAACAATGTTCGCCATTTTGTAATAATGTACGGATTCTAGCAGTCACTTCCACGTAGCCAATTACGTTAGCAGCAGACACGCATGGCGACGTTCTAAACCCCGGACTCGTACGCCTTTTATAATGCGTGTTGTGGTGTAATTTATACGAAACTAGTTGAACATCTTATATTTCCGTAGTATAGAAGGATTTTTAAAGTGATACTTCAGATATTATAAAAGTGCTAAATAAAATAGTTAAATTGTATTTATACGGATATTAGTAACAATAAGACTGAAAATGAGTCTTGGTTGTTATTTTGTTTTTGTGCTGTTTTTATGTAAAGATACTTTTTAAAACTCTAAACAATTTCAGTTGTAGTGAATAATAATAATTAGCATAACAGTGTGTTTAAAAGTGTGAAATACAGGTAGCAATCGAAAGGCGTACGAGTCCGATGTTTATAACGTCGACATGAGTGCTGAATTGTATGCTATCGTAATTGTCTGCTAGGAATTGACTGTTCGGTTTTTGTATTGCAACAATACTTAATCGGTTACGAAGTATATATATATATATATTTTTTACAAAGGCCAACTGAGTCGTAGTCCAGTGGTAAAGTGCTCGCCTCATGCGCGGTCGGACTGGTATTGATCCTCGACAGTTGGCCCATTGGGCTATTTCTCGTTCCAGCCAGTGCACCACGACTGGTATATCAAAGACTGTGCTATTTCTTATGTGGAAAGGTGCATATAAAAGATACCTAGCTACTAATGGGAAAATGTAGCCGGTTTCCTCTATAAAACTATATCTAAACATTACTATGTGGTGTCGTGAAACAAAATAAACTGAACTTCATTACAAAGGCATTTGTTAGGTCAAAGTGTGCAACAATATAATTAATACAATGATTGCATTTTTAAATGGTAAAGTTCGTTTCGGTTTCCACAATTGATTTTAAAGACACACATAACTAATAAGCAACCATGGTTTAAATGATACACTATAGTTTATCTTGTACGTTTACAATTAAAACAAGCGAATATTTCTTGATTTTCAAAAGATTCAAAACTAACCTGAATACAAACTGGGTTTCAGTTATATTATTGAAACAATAGAAATCATAGGCTGTTGTACAACGCGTTTCGCATGTTTTGTTGTCAACTGGATACTGCAGAATGTGTGTAGCATTAAAGGTGATACCAGTTAAACCAAATCGAGTCATTGCCCACGAACCCCGCAAAACCCTCGGTAGATTACATTGTGGAGTTACAGAATCTGAAATAAAAGAAAAGAAACATTTTGATGATGAAGTTAATGATCAAGTCAATGATAATGGTGATGATAACAGAAGATGGTGATAATTTAATGCAACATACGATACGATACGATACTGTGTGATTAGAATGTTCGTTTGACATGTGATGTGTTGTATGTTTGACCCTCCAGAATTGACCCAGTTATTTGTTCCCAGTGTAGCCACTAATGGCATCCGTGGTGTCCCGTTTGTGAAAAACACATTTTGCTGTTATGCGGTTTTCTTTTGACACCCTCGTTCCTGCTAGTGTACCACGACTGGTATATCAAAGGACTCGGTATGTGTTATCCTGTATATGGTGTATATAAAAGACTCTTGGATACTAATGGATTTTTTTTTGCGAGTTTTCTCTTAATCTATATGTCAAAATTACGAAATGTGTGCATCCAATAGCCGATGTTAATATATCAATGTGTTCTAGTGGTGTCGTTAAACAAAACAAACTTTAACCTTTGAGATCGTTTACATTAGGGTTAAATAAACACCTCTTTTATTATAATATAAAATCTATTTTTTTTAAACAGTTTTACTATAGCAAAACAAATGACCAACAAATATGTTACATCTTCAGCATTAGAAACAAAATTACATTTGTAAAAGTATTTCGTATATTCGTAATATTCTTTGTGGAGATGGAAATTAATTTGGCCGCAGTTGACTTCCGTAAACTATATTTTAATTCATATTAAATGTTTTAATGGTTACCTTTACTACAATAGATGCAGTGACAGTAAAGTTAGCTATAGGGATGTAACAATCCTATATTCAGTAATTCGTGGCCCAATGATACAGCGTTCGCTCGATGCGCAGTCGGTGTGGGATCGACCTTCGTTAGTGGGCCCATTGTGCTATTTCTCGTTCCAGCCAGTGCACCACGACTGGTATATCAAAGGCCGTGATATGTACTAACTTGTCGGCGGTCCCTTGCTGTTAATCGGAAAGAGTAGTCCATGAAGTGCCGACAGAGGGTTTCCTCTTTCAATATATGTGAGGTCATTAATCATATGTCTGACGCCATATAACCGTAAATAAAATATGCTCAGTCCGTCGTTAAATAAAACATGTCTTTCTTTCAATAACTCGTATGTGTACACGCATACATAATATAATGCACGTGTGCTTCAGCAATTTATATAAAACTATATATCATATGAGTATGCAGATATTGTTCTAAGACTCAGTGTAATGGTCACATTTACTATGTTTTTCACATCTAATGTGATAGGGTTAAACAAACACCTCCTTTTTTATCATAATATAAAATCTAAAAATAGATTTTGCTGTAGACACCGTATGGTTAAAATCGGTTAAATATATATTTCGTTCGTAAAAAAAAAAAATAATAATAATAAAAAAATAAACCCATCTTCAGGGTGAAGGGGGGAGGGGAGCAAGAAAACATACCATCAGCAGACATTGGTAATCAAGTGAGTTATTGAAACAAACAACTTGGTATAATTTTATAACGGCACACTCACCGCAAAAAAGAAAAATAGTCCAGGTTAGCTGCAAAACTACGTGTGTTTGAAATATCTTCATTTTAGTATCCTATACACACGGTATCTCCAGTCAACACCAGCAACAACTGTCAACTTTTCAAAACAGATTCTCTCGTCTAACAGATCACCTTAACAATACACCTGTAAAAGTACGGAAACCCATTACGGCCAGGTCTTTCCCAAACCCCGTACAATATTGCAAATATTGTAATTATTTGAGTATTCGCAAGGTACAGGGATATTGGAGAAAAAAAACACTGTGTATACTCGAAAACAGTTTGCTACATTTGTAAAAGTATTTGATATGTTTTTAATATTTTATGTGGAAGCGTAAAATACTTAGACCGCAGTGGACTTTGGTAACATATATTTTGTTTGAAAGCCGACAGAATGCAAGGCCCTACAGTAAGAACATATTCAAGATTTCGACACAGCATATGTAAATCGCTCACCGTTACGCGGTCAGCCACAATGACACAACACAATCTACTTTGTGTGCGAGTGTTTAGAAGAACTAAACTGTTGTGAAGTCTTTAATGCAAGGAAGACATAATTCAATAAATTGTGTGTACGCTCCCATTTCAATAGAGACACTTTCAAGAATTCCTCTTTGTCAGTGCGAGAAGCGTCCCGTAATAAAAACAAAATAATTTTTTTTTACAGTGGCTAACATTTTATATAAAGTTACTTTGTCTGGATACCATATTATAAGATCATGTAGAGATATGAAATACAAGCTCAAATGCACTTTTAAAAAACTTGTGTGTGTTCGTTATGAACGGATATCGTCAAAAGTATACACTCGATTCGTTGTCAGTGCCGCCATACCTCGGCAAAGTTCAAACGACAGGCTGTTGTCAATTTCAGTTAAGACGTGCGTTTGTAGATTTCAAATTGTGGGGTTCGTCATAAAAAATGAAAAGAGAAATATTGCAAATATAACCGGTTTGATCATGACAACGTACCTTCCTATTTAAGAATTAATATTTTATAAAGTGTTAGTAGAACTTTCAAAGTTTAGTTTGTATATTAGTAACACATTAATCATGTATATATTTTTTTATAAAATATACTCAAGTAGACAATGAAAGTTTTAATTTTTTAATTTTACGTGCTAAAATCGACAAATTCAAATAAATATTCTTTCGTTTGGAAAGGGTAAAGTTAAGAGGGGTGTTTAACGACATCAGTTAGAGCATATTGTTTTAATAATTATCCGACGCCATACAACCGTAAATAAAATGTGTTGAGTGCGTCATCAAATAAAACATATCCTATCCTTCTTTCCATCTGCTGTTGGATGTCTAACATTTGGTAATTTTCACATATTATCTTAGAGGGTGCATGTGCAGGGGGAAGGTATTGGAGGTCAAAGCCTTACTTGCTCAAGTTTGAAAAAAAATGAAATGTATTTTCTGGGGGAGCATGGTCTCGTATGAACTTCACTCAACACATTCTATAACCCCAACCCTGCTGAAATCCCTACACACGCGCCTTGGAAACTCACTGCATTGGTTGTTTTGTTGGGGTTTTATTTTAGCAAGGAATCGTTTATATGTACCATCCTGCAGACAGGATATCACATACCATGGACTTCTATATAGCCGTGGGTGCGGATCTATCCTAGACTGACCGCGCTTATCCAAAAAACCCGGACCTTTTTAGGTCTAAGTAATGAATAAAAATAACATATAGTCTTGAAAGATGTTACATAAATTGAAAACAGTATTCTCTTCCTCTAGCGGGCAGCATAGCCCAGTGGTACAGTGCCCGCCTGATGCGCGGTCGGTCTAGGATCGATCCCCGTCAGCTAACCACTGGGGTTTTTTCTCGACATAACCAATGTCCGACGCCGATATAACCGTAGTTAAAATGTGTTGAGTGCGTCGTTAAACAAAACACAAAAAAAAAAAAAAAAAACCTCTTCCTCTACCCAAGAGCGTTACATAATTAGTAACGCGCCCTTACATGTAACGCGTATGCCAACAGCTGGCCACTGTCAAAATTTCAAGGCAAATCACCCACCCACCGACCAATATGGATATAAATATGTTTTGGACCCCTCAATCAAGACAGTTAAATTTGTTCAAAAACTACGAAATCTTGTTGGAGAGTTCCACACTTGTGATAAGCCAATGAAAAAAACCGAAAACGGTAGGAGCCCGTCAAAAGTGTTTCACTTTCAAAATAATGACTATGTGTTTGACCTGGATATCCAGCGTAGTGAAACCAAAGATGAGTGCGACACCATATATACACCAGACGTAATGGGATTTTCTGTTCTATATGCTTAAATAATAAAAATATTCCAGACAGTGCCGCTTTAAAACAATTACTTTTTCCATTCTGCGTTCAGATTCTACATCCCCATATAGTATACAAACACTATTATCAGGCACGAAAGCAGGGCATTGAATTTTCATTTATTTATTTTAATATTATATTTTTTTTACACATATTTTGTACGAAATACGGCTTGGCCTCTAGAAACGTAGCTCGCTACCTCCACCCCTACCCCTGCCTAGTTTCCAACACACACGCCTGGTTATATTTATTATTAAAAACAAAACAAACACTACTTATTGATCACAACGTTATTCGCTCTTATAAACTTGTTTTTTCAATTCCCACATCCATTAGGTTCAAGCAGGTCCCAAATCCTGATATGACCAGTGGCTTGACACAGGACAGAGAATCGCCATATATGAAGTAGGTTTTTTTTAATAGGATTTCCCCATTAACCAATATTTTTGTATTAATGGCAAGGGATCATTTATATGCACCGGCAGAACGACACATACCACAAGCATTTTGACGTATCATTTGCGGAGCAATGGTTGGGATGGCTAAAAAAACAAATTGAAATCGGAGATTGAATCCACTAATGGGGTTGGACCCTAGGATCAAAGCACTTCAGGCGATGGCTGTTTTGTTTGTTAATTAATTAATTAACGTAAATAATTATATAATAGCTCTAAAATGCAAGGATTCGATGAACTCAAAGTGGACTAATATGTTTAAATGTATTAAATTATAATACATGACGACAATTTCATTACTTTTAAACTTGAACGAATATTAAATACATTTTAGAAATATATACTATATACCTGGGTACAAAATTAAAATACAACAAAAGTAACATTTGTAAACTATAGTAATAAGACTTTTTAAAAACCCACATTTATATAACAAAAATACCTTATTAGTCCATTAAATTTGACCAGTTGGTGCAACCCGAGGGCACCAAACTTAACTATTGTTTTAATAGGGATATGTATCTGGATCTCGAAACAGCATGATGGACTTTTCTGCAGGGTTTTAGTAAAGAGGGGTTATTTTTTTCTTCTGAACATTTAACAACGATTCTCTGTATTAATTTGTGTGTCATTATATAGCTCATTTTAATTACACACATTGAAATGGCTTTGTCAACATTCACCAGGAATCCATTAAATAACTTATTAAATTGATCTAAAGTGCTGGAATTTATATTTTGAGGTTAAGCAGTAGATTTATATAACTTACAATATGATTTAATACATTCAAAATGGCGCCCAAGAATTCCCAATTTACGGAAGATATCGAGCCGTTTTTCATATATTACAGAAAATAGATTTTGAAGTAATTGAATAAATAATGATTACATCGTACGTGCTGAGCATTTAATACAATTTACTTTGCCATAGTCATCCAAAACTAAAATACATTTATGATATTCATATAGGTAGACTATCCAACTGTACACACACACACACACACACACACACACACACACACACACACACACACACACACACACACACACACACACAGTTGCGTGCATTTGAGTTGGCTTTCATTTTTTATGTTTTATTATTATTAAATTTTTTTTAAGCGGGCAGCATAGTCCAGTGGTACAGTGCCCGCCTGATGCGCGGTCGGTCTAGGATCGATTCCCGTTAGCTAACCACTGGGAATTTTTCTCGACATAACCATATGTCCGACGCCGATATAACCGTCATTAAAATGTGTTGAGTGCGTCGTTAAACAAAAACAAAAATAACAATACTGAGTTGGCTTTTTGACATTTTCACCGTCCGTGCAGCTTGGGTTACAGATCTTACATTTGGTTAGTTCCGGACAGTCATTTGAAGCCTTCAAAAGTGTGTTTCAAACAGGACATCTCTGATTCATTTCATTTTCCTAAGTCGTCTGTAGTGACGGCAAGACTGGTCATGCAATGAAAGCCTGTTCTGTAAATGGTTTGACTAGTACATACCAGAATGTTATGTCCAGCCATGTCTATATGAGGCTGGCCACCGTATACTCCTCTACACATTTGATGCATATTAGCAAAGCTAACGATGGTTCATCATATCGGACATAGTTACCTTAGCTATTGCAGCAAAGGGTGTACTTGAGAGATGTGAACAGTGGATGGCTTTTAGCCATTGTGAAACACAGTACATCATATCATCCCGACCCGACCAAATGGGCATGGCAAAGGAAATGGGGATGGGTTCTTCTATTTGAGAAAAGACGAATGACCTATACATGTGGTTCCCTATATTTCTGTGTTGGATAGTGTACCTAGATGGATGTCTTAAGTGTATTTTAGTTGTGGAACTGATATTTATGGATCATAGTTTGCTTAGTGTATTGCATGTAGTATTTTAACCACAAATGTTAATATTGTTGCCTATTGGATTTTATTTGGTATGGTACGAGTACAACCTGTAAAGGTATCCCATTTGTTCATCTTGACGGAAATCCTCGATATCGAAAGTTGATCGATCGAGATATTAAGTCGATAAATCGAGATAGTAGGTCGATCGATCGAGATAGTAAGTGCATCGATCGACACTGTAAGTCCATCGATCGACATACTAAGCTGATTGATCGAGAACAATAATTTGATGTGATGTCCTTTGTCAGCAACTGTATATTATAGACAGAGTCGCAATGACAAATATTTATTTAATAACTCGTATTGATACACGCATATAAAACCGCATGTTAGAAGAGTAGGCAAGCAAATTTTGATATCTACGGTGATTGTTTCCTTGGGCAGAGTATATATACAACGTTGCTGAATTACCATGTTTGTTAATGGTCCAGGGCTGCGTTTTACGAAGCGATATTAGCGCTAAGATCACCTTAGTGCATAAGGTAACTATGAACTTAAGGTGATCTTAGGGCTAAGATCGCTTCGTAAAACGGGGCCCTGAAATGAGACAGCATGTCCAAATGCACCCTAAAACAAATTTAATGCACGTTTGCGACAATTGCAGGAAATCGGCGTGAAATGGTCAGATATTTGTGAATGCACGTGAAATTCGGGGAAAATATTGGGGTAGTCATGGGTATTTAAAGATGCAATGCTCGCAATGATGCCTCACTTTCATTTCGATGTAGACGAGTTACAAGATGACAAGACTAAACCTTTCGAATCGGAACATTGCAATAGGCCGCCTCCACTTAGGTGCTTTGCAATCAGCAATCGTACGCCACATGAACGTCTATCAGAGCAACGTTTCACGTCTCTGGGACAGGTACCAGCAGTTGCATTCAGCTGAAGACCGGCCCAGATGTGGAAGACCTCGAATAACAACTGCAGCACAAGATCGTTACATCCGGGTTCTGCACTTGCGTCACCAAACTGCCACAGCTACAAACACTGCTGGACGCGTACCTGGTTTGAGAAGGGTGTCTGCACAAACCATTCAGAACCGACTTCGAGAAGCTGGTTTACGGACTAGGAGACCTATGTTGGCCCCGTCCTGCGACATCGACATTTACGTGTTCGCTGGTACACGAATGTACAGGGGTGGAACTTGGGACACTGGCGGCGAATATGTTTCAGCAACTAGCCACGTTTCATTATACTTACACCGGCAAAAGTGAACTTGTGTTCGTACAAGGCAACCTGACAGATGTACGCTACCGGGATGAAATTCTTCGCCGTAACATGTTTCCCATTTTGGATTGACAAAGAGAACTCTTTCAGCAGGACAATTCCAGGCCGCATACGATACGTGTAACAATGGATTTCTTACATAATGTGCTGCCATGGCCATCAAGATGGCCAGATCTCAATCCCATAGACGTGTACTCCAGCGTGACCCAGAGCCTCAGACGCTTCCGCAACTGCCACATGCACTGCAGGAAGAATGGGCTAGGATTCCACGTACCCTGATTCAGAGACTCATTCAGTCTATGCCAAGGAGATGTCGCGCAGTGATTGCTGGTGCTGGTGCCAAACAAGATACTGATTTCAGCGCCTTCGCTGTTTGATGACCAAAACGCCTCCACTGCCGACAGTCCATAGCAAGAAGATTGTTACATACTCATGTCAAATTTTACTTTGATACGATCATAGATAATGAAATTATGCCACTTTGTATTAAAGAGATAATTATATGAATATTTCGCCTATGCGTTTCTTTTTTGCTGATTTGTGACCGATTTAAAGGAAAATGCCCGATTCTGGGTAACAAAATGTATTCATATATATCTGCATTACTGCCAACAGCTATGTAATATTGTGTAAATAATATTTAACTAACATTGTGATAGAATGATGGAAATACATAGTGAAACGTTTTCAGGCCGCCTCATTTTGCCCAAACATCTCCATCATAATTGCCTGAATGTGAGGTTTTCCTCAGATTGTGTTGGGAGGGGTTAGTTAACGAAGCAATGGAAGGTAAAATACTAGAGCTAGTATTGGATACGTATCCCCGCATCTCGTACGCTTATGATAATAATATACCGGTAACAAGCTCCAACTACAAAGTGATGAAGTGTAAGTTATCCCTCGCTTACGTCCAGATTTGCAGGTAACCCATGCAGAAAGCGTGGTTTTGTAAACACTGGTAAAACACACATGTGAAATGTACCACAGGTGTGTATGTCTTGATCAAGTTTATCAGCGTTTGACATAAACCAGCGTTAATCCTAGATTTTGATATAACCTGGTGTTACAAAACCCAGATATTTGAAATCGACCCTTCTTTATTAGTTTTAAAAAGTCGTACATAATTTGAATTGTATCCTCATACTTATTTGTTGTGAATCGGATGCATTTTAACGGGTACATGAGAGTAGTAGCAAAGTGTGTATGGGTTATGACCTATGTTTCTGTTATCACGTGATTGTGATAGGAAACAATGCCCTTGGTGCAGATGTGCGACCTTGATGTGCAGGTGTGTGAAGTTGGTGTAAGTCTGATCTTGGTGTTGAGAGGAAGTGACCTTGGTATCATTGGTGTTCAGGTGCGACGTTTACCTTGAACAAGAGCACGTCCGTATTTCATTTAAAGTGCAAGCAACTAACGTTTAATATGTTTTCCCCCTTTACCTTGCTAACTTCTCTTTCATTGGCAAGAGTTACGTTTGGACGTGTTAGACCCCTTTATGATTTCTCAGCTTTTAACTCCCATATATGTTTCGATAGGTGGAACCATTGGGTTATTTCTCGTTCCAGCCAGTGCTCCACAGCTGGTGTAACAAAGCCAGTGGTGTGTACTATCCTGTCCGTGTGATGCTGCATATAAAAGATCCCTTGCTACTAATCGACAAGTGTAGCCCATTTGTTTTGTATTCACGACCAGCACTCGTCTGATCTGCGGGCTCATCCACGAGTTCGCCGTCTTCATTTCTATCTCCAACTTCGCATGTGGCATCCGTTTGATCCATATAATGAGTACCCTTCTTCTCAGATGATCGAGCGTTAATTAGACAGTGACTATTTCGAGAGAAAAAAGAAGAGGAAACGCTACGGAGAATAAAAGCATCTCCCAAAATACCATCGAAAAATTTAAGACTTGAAGACTTTACAATCGAAGTTATTTAAAGACACGTACTCCCGCTTCCTAACGAATATGCATTACTTTGACAAAGGCCCCAACACGAGGAATCGTTCCTGGATCAGCGAATATTTTACGAAGTAGATGACGACGATACCGATGATGATTCCAGTACTGACGAAGATGACGACGAGAAATGAACACTAATATCATTCACCTGTTGTCTTTGATTTTTAATCCCATGTGTGTCCATTTTATATACGTGTTGTACAATAAAACATTGATGATTATCTGTTACTGTTACAAGCGTTCTAAGTTAAATGCAATTAAAACAGTTAAGTAGTGGAATGTGTTTTTGGACTGGGTTTTTTAATTATTATTTATTTATTTCGACAGTCGCAGTTTTTAATGGTTATTAGGGGCGGAACGTATCCACGTGATAAAACGCCCGTTTGATGCCCGGCCGGTTTGGACTCGACTCACGTCACGTCGGTGGGCATATTGGGCTATTTCTCGCTCCAGCCAGTGCGCCACAACTGGTATACCTAAGGCTATGGTATGTCTTACCCTGTCTATCAGATGGTGTATATAAAAGTTCCCTTGATACTCATGAAACAAATGTAGCGGGTTTCCTCTCTAAAAGTGTCAAAATTATGTTTGACATCCAGTAGCCGATGATTAATAAATCAATGTGCTCTAGTGATGTTGCTAAACAAAAACAAACTTTAACGGAGAGTTTGCAGACCACAAAGGCCAATAGGTAACATAATTTCTTCTGCTCCTCAAAACAGGGCACGCGCAGGCGTTTCTTTTATAGTGTTAGTTCACACTCAAATGCCGGTTCACCTGATAGCTAAGTGTTTTCATAAATGATGTGTGGTCTTAAAGGCATACTGTCACAGACCATTGACCACTAACAGAGTATTTCCTGAACAAAGATAATTTGATTTGTTCCTAAATGTACTTTATTCAATCATCTTCAAAACCACTATACTCCATTTATTAATGACCTGTAAAAATAATTGAATTATGGCAATGGTCCATAATTCAAAACCTAAAATTGCCGAGAAAGATGACATGGATTTCACTTCATTGTGGTTCAGTTTAGGTGGTGCGATAGCTAGATTTGGTTTCCAACTATTAATGTAATTTTTATTTATTATCCAATTTTAGAGAAATAAGCTCCTTAAATCCGTGACAGTACGCCTTTAATCAAATGCTTTTGGATGTGTTCTGACAGTTGTAATATGGTTATCAATAAAGGTCATAATGTTTTGCAGTTCAAATAGAAAACGATTCATCGTTCATCCTTTGTACTCCTCTATTACTAAACGAATGAATGAATGGCTTAACGGCACTTAAGAGCACAATAAGTCGACAGTGTGTCAAAATGAAATACAAATGAATGTAAATCACCACAGACGCATTTTGTCTGGCGTCATGAAAGTCGCACTTTAGACCAAACCACGCCAGAGTATGTTCTTTTAAATATTTGCATATTGTCACCAGGCGCCGCACATTATAACAAATAGTGGTACGCTCGAGGTTGCCAGACTATCCTTTCAAATTCACCATTAAACTACAGTTTTACAGATACAACAAATATATCACACACACGCACACGAACAAAAGGTGACCGTACCGTCTGCAAACATCTGTAGCGTTATCTGCTACTTATTTTGTTTACGAGAAATGATTTTTATGACTTTATTATTGTTGGTGTCAAGTCAACTAGAATAAAAAAGGCACTGTGAAAAAAACATCCACGTGTATGTCCACCGTGAACACAAAACGAACAACACAATAGACGTTATAAAAGAAAGATACAAATAAACGCTAGTTGCCTGCACGTTAGATGAAATACAGACGTGCCCTTGCTCAAGGCGAACGTCGCACCTGAACACCAAGGATATCAAGGTCATTGCCTCCCACACCCAAGATCAGACTTATATCAAAGTCACACACCTGCACACCAACGTCGTACACCCGCATGAATGTCACGTGAGCACGGCAAAGTAGGCGATGACCCCATACAGGATTTGCCACTACTCGTGAGGAGTAAGACCATTACATCGACTTCTGTATGCTATTGATTCACCATGGAATATATTTGTGAAATTTTTTTTTGATGAATGTGAACTGTCATATGTTTGGATTTTCCAGAATTTTACTAATGTTCATTGGTTACGTTAAAGGGTATCCCAGGTTTTACAAAATCAATTTTTACAAAAATGGAAAAGTGAAATTAATGTGTCTCCAAAGGGTATTAACTATAGAATGTTTAAAAATGAATTAAACTAGAACACTATCTTACTAAGTTGTCTCAGAAGAATTCAAACGTAATATGCAAATATAGAACATGTAATGTGAAACTTCCGATTGAAACAGGAAGATGGTATAATATTCTTAGAGAAAATAGAATGTGTCATATATGTAATCTTGATGAAATTGGAGACGAATTTCATTATATATTTAAATGTAATGATCCTATAATATTAAATACGAGAAACAATATACCAGAGAAATATAAGAAATGTCAAAATATATTTTCATATAATGAACTGTTTAACTGTACAAATATT
>JAECMU010211178.1:0-24944 GCA_016106625.1 Dracogyra subfuscus | reverse complement strand
TAGCTCCACTATTACATATGGATCTAACAGCAGCCCGTTGGAGCTCATGTCCAGCTGACCTTTCAACTAATCAAAACCAACCTTTAGACAACAAAACATGCGACAGTACACTGGGTTTTTTGTTTTACGCTATACATTAAACCGAATGACCACTTTGCAAACCAGACAAAATAATTTGATAATAATAATAATAGTAATAGTAATAATAATAATAAATGGTGAATTCATGTATTCGCAACTATTTTTGTTATGAAATTAATCATATATTTTTTCATTATTTGTCATGTATATAGCCGGCCTCCGTTTGCCAAGTCTCTATACACTGTGGTCGTTTATATTAAATTCAAAAATACATTATACGGTTGTCGTATATATAGCCACATTACTACGAATATATTTTTCCGTAATTTTTGAACTTATAAACATGAAGAGTTCTAACTTTTAAAAATTAAGCATGTTATGGAATTCCCTCGATCATAGTTCAAATAAAATGTTTTGGATCACACAGTAACTAGGTTTGGTATTCCAAATGAATGTAATTTCCATTTATAACCCATATTTAGAGAAATAAGGCCCACTAAATCCGTGATTGTGTGCCTTTAATGGTATCAAATTCCATAGCACCCACAATCCTCCGCCTGCCTCCAAGTTGATTGGGCTACTGGTTCTCTCTTGAACCTGACTGCGCAGGCGGTCCCCTCTTACCCTCCCCCCACACCTTTCCTGTCTCAGACAGGGGGATCCGGCCAAGGCCGGTCCCCGCGACTGCGACAGGCGTATGCTACAACAGCTTGTTCTGAATGTGTACGTAAAACTCTTTGGACTTGGACTTGAAAAAAGAATATTTGGTTTTCAGGCAGCTAGATATCAAAAAGTCTCCCAACATCAACCAATACTGTGAATACATTTTTTTAATTGTTAATGAATCTTTGTGACATGTATGTTATCAAGATAAATTTACATTGTGTAGTTATAACCAGTTTTACTGATGTAGAACTGATAGTTTGTTAAAGAGTATTCAAAAACACAAGTCACTCCTATACATGTACACATATATATATAATATGCATGTGTATCTTGCCTTGAAACCTCCTCATCAACTATCAAGGGGAGATAAATTAGTTTCAAATTTATGTTTTCTTTGGCAGAGTTCGAGATTTTCCTGTTTCATGAACTTTCTTAGAGTAAATCTCTCTCATAATAGTGTCTGATTCATCATCGTTTATTGTTTCCCTGTAATGTTTCATTAAATCATATTTTTGCCATGGTTTTGACACTTTTTTAGCTTTGTCGCGCAACTTCTGAGATACTTCAAATGGCTCTACACCCTTTAAGTCACACCTTTCCCATCTTTGAAGCCAAGGTCGTGGATTTAATCTGACCTTAACCGTGTTTATGGGAACTGTGGTGCCTTTTGGCAGCGGTGTGGCTTCCATGTCCATAGGGACTGTGCTGAATTCGTGTGGAGCGTCTCGAAGGTACATCAGATCATCGTCCAGTCGCTTCTCAAGCCTCAACACCTCGATATTCTGAAGAACTGGGCTGTACATCTCATACATTATCTCTATGCCTTGTCCATCAATGACATTCCGCAATATGAAGTACGACCTCAATCCGTGACCCCCTCGCTGTATGCAAATACCGACAAATCTGCTGGTTTTCCCAGGAGAATGGGCATCTGCTACTGTAACTGCCATGATACTGCCAACATAGAATTCTGGCAAATCGATAATTGCTCTTCTGCGATACATATCTTCTCTCTCCAATAGTTCACATATTCTGTCTCTATGCTTCGGTTCTGGATTTGGCAGAAAGTCTGGGTAAACGTATCTGAAATCCCTGGGCACGTTCAATGCTTCGTGATCCCACTGCTGTTGCTGTACTTCCTGTTGCTTTGAAAGAGGTGATTGGCGGTGATCTTCCACCACATCATTCTCGAGGTAGTTTACACGCTGAATGTAATTTCTTCCTGATCGGTGTCTTTTAGGAACTGCTGCATATAGTTTTGATAGCTTCAAGTTCAAAACATTTCGTACGATGGAGGCCATTTTGATCATATCCTATATCATGTATATGAATTTCCTCCAACTAATTGAGCGCACTATTTGTTAAGTAGACCGAATATGTCTGTCTTAGAGACAGAGCTGTAAAACTTTATTTCATGTTTTATATAAAAAAAATTAATCAGTGATTTGTCTATTTTATATTTATATCTCATGGTTAATGACTTAACCATTTAACATAAGATATAATTATAAAATAGACAAATCATTTAAAAAACACACCCACACACCATGAAATAGAGCTTTACAGAGACATAAATATTCGGTCTATTATTTAAACTGCTTTGCATTTTCTAAAAGACAGAATATTACTTACCATGGTTTGTCATATACTAGTCATGGAATAGAAAAATAACCTACCTTTACACAGAGGAGTCCGTTCTACAACCAAGGTAAATAGGACGGTGCTCTTCGCAGAGACAAGGAGATACATGTGTCGTGTTTGTTTGATGTCAAAATGTTGAGAAATGCCATAATTCGTCAGATATTCCCAGAAAGGTAAGGTGTTTTATAATGTGTCAGATAATACAAATTACCATTTAATAAAGTACACCATTATATAGTGTGTTAAAATCGTTCATTGTCAAAAAGGACATTGATAATGCAAAGATAATAATAACTGGCGTAAGGGGTGGTGGGGACGGGCATGTACCCCATTTCTTGGGGACCAGACAACTCGGACCCGGGGACAACTCGGCCCAGACATCTCGGCCATGAGACAAGTCCGAGTTGTCTCGGACAACTCGAACCCCTGGCCACATTATTATTATATGCGTGCTATGTATGATATTTGGCCATGTCGTAGTGTAGTAGTAATGTTACAACCCGTTGAAGAATGAACCTCATTCCGAATGGGGACCGTGCCACTAATGGAATGTGACGTCACACAATTATGGGGTGCCCCGTTCTCAGATGGGATTTTCTTGCGAGATTTCATAATAAAATAAACAGCGAGAAAACTGTGATGTAAGGTTTGTTTGTATAATAAATTAAGTATTCATTAGAAATGATGGTGATTCGTTTCGGTTTTAACATTTTCATTGTCATAACTCAGTACAATAAAAAATAAGTTGTAGGCCTATTACGCGTATACAGGTTCAGTTCACGTTTTAAAGAATAATACTAATAATAATAATAATAATAATAATAATAAATAAATATATAAATGTTTAAAAGAACAATTCCAAAATGGGGTGGAATGAGATGTTTTGTAGATACTGTCTGCTATTTTTACTTAAATGTGATTTTTGTTCCTATTATTCGTCACGACTTAGACCACCCCAAAATCCACACATTATTTTAATATATTATTATTAACGATCAAATGAATGAATTGGGTAGTTACTCATAATCAAGGTTATTTTTATTGTATCGCGTAATAGGCCTACAACTTATTTTTTATTGTACTGAGTTATGACAATGAAAATGTTAAAATCACATCTGAGAACTGGGCGCCCCGTAATTGCAGGCCTGCACAAATTACACGAACGATCGTTTCGTTCGTGCATCGGTTATGCAAATTTATTTCGCATAACCGATTTACCGTTCGTGTAAAATTTACTGAATAAAATTACTACTTTGCACCTTTTCTCGCGAGTACAAACAAGGTGGCTGATTTTTGGCATATATTAGTATAAATGAAGAGTGATGTATTCTCATTGGTTGTTAGATGTCGCCAAAGGGAATTCCTTCAAACTGCAGCCAATCAGATATTACGTTACTTCTATTAATAAGTGTCGATCGGACAACTTCGGCCGATGACGGAGCGTGATCGGATATTCCACTGCTGGTGGAAACTAGTTGCATTTTCATGTTTGATCATTGATTATAAACGGTGGTCGATATTTTTAAAACTTAAGATAAAAAATATTTCCTTGCTGTTTAGAGACACCCAGAGGCGTAGGAAGGTGCCAAAAAGTGAGGGGGCACACTTATATAATAATAATAATAATAATAGTTTAACAATAATAATGTCTGAAAAGTGGGGGGGCACATGCCCCCCTTGCCCCCCCGCTTCCTACGCCAGTGACACCACTGAAGCACATGGTTACTCAAGAATAGATTGAATTATTACGGATAAAAGACGGACCGCACCAATTGAAAATAGAACTTATCCCACTCGACTCGGTCCTTCATAAAATATATTAAAAGCTACTAAAATAATTTTGATGCAGGTGTGCTTATAGAAGTATATAACGTAAATTATCGTGTATGTATCACGCAAAATAGTAACATTTTCGCAAATCAATCTGCAAATTTAGTTACTTATTTCTTTCGGCAATTTGCGAAACAATATCTGCATAGGCCCTACTTTTGTTTATAATCAATTCTAGCTCTAACTCTTAATCAGTTGGTTGAAATTTTTATTGATCTAACCAATCTTTGATTATTCCAATTAATATGACCAGGACACATGTCAAAGTGTCATAATTTTTTTTTCCATTTTAAAAAGTCGGTTATGCAAATCAAAATCGGTTATGCAGTAATTTTTTGCATAACCTATTTTTCGGTTATGCAAATTTTGAATTTGTGCAGGCCTGCAATAATTGTGTGACGTCACATTCCATTAGTGGCACGGTCCCCATTCGGAATGAGGTTCATTCCTCAACGGGTTGTAACAGTAATAATAATAATAATAATGCATTATACTGATAGATACTGCTAACTTTATGGTCACCATTAAGAATGACAATTTTACATGTCGTAGGCGCATATCGTAGTGTTGGTGGGTTCCTAGAAGATATCATGTTCCAAATTCCCACATTTATTACATTAAATACATACAAACCAAAAATCAACAGAACACATATATACATAAATAGTTATAATAACAAAATAAAACACCAACATAGAATTAGAAATAAAACGTCCAACAAAAGATAAAAGTCAGTGCACAACATCATACATGGGCGTATAGTTTTCCACAGGCAGATAGGAACCTCAAGTGTTGTTACAACGATAAATAACTTTTGCAGGTTTTTTCCGGGATCATCTCCAATGTTTAGGTCACCGACTGTAGAACAAAAGCAAATTATTCAAACAGCGGAAACTATCTTCAAAGATAAATGGATCAGCAATTTATCAATCCGACATGACACTTTGTTTCGGGACATTTAGGTTACGGTGAGACTAATTCAATACTAACAAAAACACATTCTTTTATTTCTGTGAGAATACTTTAATTTAAAAAAAACACACTTGTTCAACAATAAACAAGATTGTCCATGTGCCGAGTTGTCTCTGGACTCCGGGCCGAGTTGTCTTGCGGTGGGCCTATATATATCTGTGTGTGTGTACGCACTCACTCCCCCTTTTGCCATATTCACCCCTCTTGAAGAGTATTCCATAAAAAAGCAAACTGGTAGACAGCAGAAAACTGCATGTATCCTTGTGGTATGGGTTTTGACGCAGATAAGCAACGATCTCGTGTAGTGTAAAAATAACGATGTTTTTCTTGTTATTATTTACAGAAACATAACCTAATGTATACATATCATTAAAATATAAACCTTAAAGTCAATATAAAGTGAGATTTTATGTTTTAATTTTAGCTTACATATGTGCATACTGTGATATTGTAACCTGTTTGATGTGGTATGTATTTTGATGCGGAACGTCCAGTAACTTGTGAATGACCAATATTCAAGAAAAACAACTCCAAACAACTGGAAACAATGTGTGGTGGTCCATAAATTCAATATTAATAATATACGTAAAAAATAACACAATTAAAATACATTTTAACCAGGGTGTCACATGTAAACCATATAGCCCAGTGCAAACATTGTCACTAGTTGCACATTGATAGGGTGGGAGTAAATTTGACAGCCATTCGAGACTTTTTTGCTTGTTTATTATTAGTATTATTCAAAACAATGTCCACTTTAAATTTCATGTGAACCAGAAATTATTTTAAGATGTAATATGCACTTGAACATCGTTTAATCCTGACCCAATATAATCGTATGCAGTGCATATTAAATAAGGACAGGGGTCTCAATTGGACGTCCATAAAAATAGATTGATGTAGAGTTGATCTAATTGTCTTGTTTTTATTTCAATAGTAGCAGACCGCTGACGACAATGTTTCGTGCAGCAGTTGAGTGAAATTCATTGAGAAAATGTGTAGATATAGGGATGTTTATGTATGTTAAAAATGTGCCTTACGGAAAATAGTACTTTTAATGACATGACATTTTTTATTGTTTATACTTACCGGAAAGTGGCAAATTGAAAACATTGCATTATTCTTATCAATAAAAAATACTTCCGTGAACAAAAGTTTTTACATTTGACATCATAGCTTTTCTTTGATGACACACAATTGCTATTTAAAGATAGCGCGCCAAATTACATATACCCAGACGATATTTTACCCTATAGCAATGCTACCTCAGCAAAGTTGATACTGTCGACATCGTTATAGTCTCATATGTGGAATCTGTGTCACTGTAATGTTGTTTTTTCACAACTTATGGTGGAAAAATGTTTTGGGAAATGTAACAGTAATTAAAGGTAGGAGAGTAATTTTTTGTAGTTGTTGACAATTTGGTTCAGACTTTAGATGTTTCATTTGATTGCTTTAGAATTAAAATGTTGAAATCTGCTAATATCTGTAGTATATATATATATATATTAACTACTGTAGTATACAACAATTAAATTTGTTCTACTGTTTACCTTTCTAGAAAGTACAGATCTGCTCATTAGGGGAGATCGTTTGTGATGGAGATCACGTTTCTTGGAACTGCATCTGCTTACCCAACTCCTTCTAGAGGTGTCTCGTGCATCGCACTGAGGAATGCCAATGGTAGGAATTTATGGTACCCAAAATCTCACCATTTTCACTGTAAGGAAAACTATCACTCTAGCTCCTCATCACTCAAATTAAACTAGTTCAAAGATAATAATTAATATTTAATATTTACCTCCCCTTAGCATTTGAATTTATATGGTGTCAGTGTGATATTAAAAATATTAATTTTAATTAAGTTAGGAGAATCACTACCCTCAGAATTTTTTTCAAGCCATAGTCTAAACCAGTACATGTGGATGTTAGGGCCTCCATTAAAAAAGAGGTAGAATTTTATATATATATTTAAACATTTGTTGATTCAGCATTTTACATGTGTGTATAAATCCAAGAAAATTTGAAGTATGTTGTAATTATAAAACAGTAAATCCTCAGCTGATTAAATAAAATTATTTGAACTTTGAAATTAATATTTATTAATGTTTGTATGGTTAAAGTTAAAAGTTTGTTTCGTTTAACAACACCACATTTATTAA
This sequence comes from Dracogyra subfuscus, assembly GCA_016106625.1. Taxonomy (NCBI): domain Eukaryota; kingdom Metazoa; phylum Mollusca; class Gastropoda; order Neomphalida; family Peltospiridae; genus Dracogyra; species Dracogyra subfuscus. Next base: position 17,592 of record JAECMU010211178.1, on the reverse strand, counting down.
TCATCAACTGTTGGATGTCAGATTTTTTATAATTTTGACATATAGTTACTACATTTTACCATTGGTAGCAAGGGAATTTTCATATGTACCATCCCCCAGACAGGATAGCACATACCACAGCCTATGATATACTTGGCTAGAGTGAGAAATAGCCTAATTAATGGGCCTACCAACGGATCAATTTTAGACCAACAGCACATCATGCGAGAGCTTTACCACTGGGCTACACCCAAGCCTTAATGTTTGTATATGCCATACAGAATGTAAACAATGACGTACAATGTAAACAAAGCGATACATGTATCAACCAGTGACCTGGCAGTAACTAGGTCAATCCACAAGCACTACGGTTAAACAGCTTCGGCAGCTGAATACAAAAAAATTACGACTAATTACGGAATACTACTTACACCAATACTTGCACACTACCTCAAGCTAATAGTATAAACTAATTTAAAGTGTAAAAAGTACTTATTTTTAACAAAATGGCCATATTTAACGCAGCGTTTCAGACCCCGACTTCCTTGCCAACCGCCATTTTGCCCTCCCTTAATGTTTGCATATGGAGACAAAATGTAACTAAAAAACATTTGTTTATTTTTTGAGATCCTAATGTTTTGTTTTCTTTCAGATGACTGGTGTTGGCTGTTTGACTGCGGAGAAGGATCACAGATACAGTTGATGAGGAGCCCACTGAAACCTGGGAAAATTGGCAAAATATTTATTTCACATCTCCATGGTGACCATGTATGTTTAAAAACCATGCTGTGGAATTAAATGTGTAATGCCTGTTCCGTGACGTAATGGCTAACCAGGGGCGGGACGTAGCCCAGTGGTAAAGTGCTCGCTTGAGGTGCGGTCGGTCTGGGATTGATCTTCATCAGTGGGCCATTACGTGACATTGAGTTTTATTCTAAATTTTAATTTTTAATCTGTGATATTTGTATCTTTGCACAGTCCTTTACACTGTGGTTTATTTTCAATTTTGAATTTTTATCTTGATGTTGATCATCACACTTTTGTTGCATTTTACCATAGTTTGACACCCAATAGCCGATGTATTTTTCATGCTGGGGTGTCGTTAAACATTCATTCATTCATTCATCAGTGGGGCCATTGGGCTGTTTCTCATTCCAGCCAGTGCACCACGACTGCTATATCAAAGACCGTGGTATGTACTACCCTGTAATTCACACGAAACATGTATACCCTCAGAATAATTTGGAATCTTTTCAGATTATTTTTAAATCACTGGCGTGATGCTGCAAATAAGGTTTTGATTTGTGAACATGAGCTTCAACTGGCTGCTGTTAGATCCGCATGTAATAGTGGAGCTAATTTTAATTAGATTGATGATATTATTAAACAAAACAAACTTAATTCAGGGATGTTTCGCAATGTCAGACTTGTAATTTCCAATTGATTCCGTTGGAATACTAGCATGGTATAGACATTTTGCAAATGTGACATCATACATAGGCTCCCTAAATACTGAAGATCTGTAGTACATCTCCATAGATACTCTATGGTGTTCTGATAAGCACTAACGAACACCACAAAGTCTAGCAACTATATTTTTGTCATTCCAACTTCAAGCATACCAATCGCTTGAAGATGTCCATTGCATCATAGGAATGGAATCACCTCGGGGGATCCATTCATGTGATTGGGGTTTTTCCCCGTTCCAACCAGTGCACCACAACTGGACAAAGGCTGTGGTATGTGCTTACCTGTCTCTGGGAAAGTGCATATAAAAGATCCCTTGCTGCATTAGAAAACATGTTGCAGGTATCGTCTGATGACTAAGAGTCAGAATTGCCATATGTTTGACATCCAGTAACTGGTGATTAATTAATTAATGTGCTCCAGTGGTGTCGTTAAAATCTGCACTTTCAGTGCGTACTACTGACAATAAAATGGGCAGAACTTCCAAGTCAGAGATAATGATCATGTGATCTAAGTCTAGATAACAAAACAAACTTTCTATGTCCATTTTCTGAGAGGTGTGACATCACATTGATGACAACTGGATACCAACAAAAGTGTTTTTCGTAACTGATGATAAGCCATATAATTGTTTTGCTGTCCAATAATAATAAAAATTACATCAAACAGGATCATGTTACCTGAAATGCACAAAAGACAAGCTGTGGCATGATGCTTGAATAGCACATGCAATTGACAGAATTTAACAGCTATGGAATATCAAAGCGAATGGTTACCCAATAATTTTCTGAAATTTGTGTTACTAGATTGTAAGTAAAAGCAATTCTGTATACATTCATTTGATCCACAGGAACTGTTTTCCACTAGTATACATGTATGTACATGTATCTTTATGCTTCTTAGTCCGCTATAATGAAAACCTGTCTGTATTCTGTACAAAATGTTTTAATCTCATTTGCAGATGTTTGGCTTGCCTGGCTTGATGTGTACCATCAGTCAGAACAACGTTCGCACTGAGCCAGTGGAGTTGTATGGACCGGTGGGCCTGAGGAAATTTGTCAGAGTGTCCCTTGAACTCTCCCGATCAGAGCTAGGCTTTGACTACATCGTCCATGAAATGCAGACAGTTGATGAGCAGCTACCTGAAGGTTGGAAGGTGATGACAGAATTATAGCAGTAGTTTACATTAAGAGTTTTGTCCTTGTACATTTTAATTCAGAATTATTGTTTCCAGCAATTTTATTTTTGTAAAAGAATTACCTCTGTTTCACACACACCCTCTCCTGAGCCCGGAGTAACACCTGTGTGTTTTGAGACTGGTCTCCGATTCATAGTGTCAGGACCTTCAGATCAATAAGTGTGTCCTTAGGGGGTGGTGGTGGGGTGGAGGAAGGGGGCAGTCTCGAGTAGGTGGTACAAAAGCCATATTTTTACAAACAAAAAAACGTTTTCTTTTTGTTTGAATAGATTTTATTTCAGATTTATTTGGTACCATTTTATCAAGTAACAATGCAGTGATAGACTCGTACATTGTATGCTATGTATCATGAATGGGACTGGCATAAAGTTGAAAACATAGTCCCGCTTTCTATTAACATGCCCCTGTGCGTACTGTAACCTCACCATGGTGCAGAGGTGTAGCATTCTCTTAGAGAATGGCCAGTACAGCACAAATTAAAGTTTAGAATAAAAGTCAGTATCCGTGATATTTGTATTGTTTGCACAGTTCTTTACACTGTTTTATTTATATCTTGAATTTTTCTATTGATGTTGATTATCACCTTTATTTATTTCCATTACCATAGTTTGACACCCAATGGCCAATGTATTTTTTGTGCTGGGGTGTTGTTAAACATTCATTCATTCATTCATTCATTCATTCATTCATTCATTCATTCATTCATTCATTCATTCATTCATTCATTCATTCATTCATTCCATTAACATGATGATGCACATGGAAATGACACTAAAATACATTTCCGTATCTACATTTTCTCAAGTGGATTTACTATCCAGTAAAAAAATACACACAAAAACGGTCATCGATTGACTTTTGAAGGCTAGGTTACTTGCAGAAATGTGTATACGTATGAAAAAGGAACTGTATATGCATACTATGTTTGTTCACAGAATTGGGAGGTGGATAATGAAGCAAGTGATCCATGTCATCCGAATGAGAAACCTGGCAGAAGAATCTCACCTGACTCTGACGGAATCTGGAACCTGTAAGAGTTTTGTATTGTCTTCGTCATCAGACTACATGTACAAATGTACATGAGCTTAATTGACAATTATTAACTCATAGACCACTGCTAGTACAGTGGTCACTTTACCAATTTCTTATTAGTTAAAAAACCAGGCGATGAGGCAGTGTCAGGCTCCATGCCTCGATGGAGTCCGCCCCATGCTACTGGAGGTCCTTCCCATTTGCTTTTCGGTGCCAGGTGGCGAGGGAGGAAAGTTACTGGCCGAACAACAGCAAAGAAACAACAACCCCTCAAGGTAATGCACTGGAATGCTGAGGGAATTTTCAACAAAAAGACAGAACTAGAACAGTTCCTACATGAGAAAGCCATCAACATTTGCTGTGTACAAGAAACTCATCTACAAAACAGCAAAGCTTTCAAAATCAGAGGCTACCAATGTTTCAGATCTGACAGAACAAACCGACATAAAGGAGGAATTCTGACACTCATCAGGAACAATATCCATGCTTATGAGACAGCAGTGCACATGAATTCTGAATATCAAGTGATCAAGGTCAAAAGGGCCTGGTGGAAGATTAGCTAATGCTAAACCAGTCACCCTCCTTAAATAAAGTTATTATTATTATTATTATTATTATAAAACAAATGCAGAAAAATTACAAATCCTAAATTTTTACTGTCCCAATGATCGACCGCTGTCCTTAGACACCATAGAGGGATCTGAAGCAAACTTCTTAGCAGTTGGTGACTTCAACAGCCATTCACAAAGCTGGGGATACAACCACATAGATCGACGTGGAGAAGAAGTGGAAACTTGGCAAGATGAAAATCAACTGATTCTAGTTAACAACCCAAATGACACTCCAACGTTTTACTCCAGATGTTGGCACACCACCTCCACTCCAGATCTTGCTTTCTGCACTGAAGACATCCAGAGAGATATGAAAAGAGAAGTTGGAGAGCAGTTAGGAGGCAGTGACCACAGACCAATAATCCTAACTGTCAACAGAAAAATCAGCATTCAATCTCCACTTCCACACTGGAACTATAAGAAGGCCAAATGGGGTGTCTACAGACATCGGACAAGCACTCCGATAAAGAATTTGCAAGTGAAAGGAAGGGACATCAACCATGTTGTCAAGGAATTTAATGCATGTATCCTTCCAGGCAGCCCATGAGACAATCCCAAGAGGTGCTAGAAAAGACTACAAATCCTACTGGACTAACTAGCTTCAAAAACTACAGGATGACATGTCTGAATCTAGGAAAAAGGCTGAAGAACAACCTTCATATGACAACAACCTGAAGCTTCAGCAGGCGAAAGCAAAATATCTCAATGCAAAAATACAGGCAAGAAGGAAAAGTTGGAGAGAAAAGACAGCAGGTCTAAATCTGGAGAGAGATGGAAGCAAACTATGGAGACTCACAAGACAACTTAATGATGAGGACAACAGAGTGAAGAGGATAACACTGGAAGATAATGGCGAAATGATTACAGGCAAACAAGCAGCAAATCGCTTAGCTGACAATTATGAAGAACAGAGCAGCATACACATAACTGTCGAACAGCAAAGAGAAGCAAGAAAAGAACAAAGGGAGCGATCAACAAACGCCACTCCAACAGGACCCATGCAACAGCCTATCACACTGCATGAGTTACATGTAGCTCTAAAGAAACTGAAGAATAGGAAATCACCAGGCCCAGACTTGATCACCAATGATATGCTAACTCACCTTGGCAGTGCAGCAGTCAACAAGCTACTGGAGATCTTCAATCACAGTTGGGAGAATGGGGTCCTTCCACAAATCTGGAGAGAGGCTACTATGGTCCCTATTTACAAGAAAGGAAAAGACCGGAAAAACGCTGAGAGCTACCATCCAATCAGCCTAACCAGTTGTGTTGTCAAGACATTGGAGAGGATAATCAACCAACGCTTACAGTGGTATCTGGAAACTGAGAACATCCTGTCCCCTGAACAGTCAGGCTTCAGACAGTTTCACAGCACTGAAGACCAAGCAACATATCTTGCTCAAGAAGATGAAGATGCATTCCAAGAAAAAAACCCTGTGTTAGCCACCTGGATAGATCTGCAAAGGCATTTGACAAAGTCTGGACGGATGGCCTCATTGTCAAGCTACAGAGAAGCGGTATATCTGGAAACATGCTTTCGTGGATCCGATCATATCTTCACAACTGTAGAGCAAGGGTCACAGTTGACAGAAAAGAAAGCAAGAAAATACTTTTGCAACATGGGGTCCCACAGGGAGGAGTCCTATCACCTACACTTTTCTTGATCTTCATCAATGACCTCGTGCAGGAATTCCCCAATGGAATACAAGCTGCCCTTTATGCTGATGATTTGGTGATGTGGTGCAAGGAAGAGCATGTCACTACTGCCACCTACAGAATGCAGATAGCAGCAGACAACCTGACAGCCTGGTCAGAAAATGGTGTGTGGCTGTCAATAAAGACAAGTCTTCTACCACACTCTTCACTCTATCGCCAAAGCAAAAAACGGGAACAATCAAAATTGGGAACAGTTCACTGAAACATGCAGATGAAGTAACATATCTTGGGGTCACCTTCGACAAGAAACAAACTTGGAAACCACACATTCAAAAGGCAGAGACAAAAGCTAGATGCAAATTAGCCATCATGCGGAAACTAGCAGGAACTAGCTGGGGAGCAAATGAGACAATTCTCAAGAGAGTATATCAAGGAACCGTACGGCCACATCTTGAATACGCTTCATCAGCCTGGTCAACGACTGCAAAGACCAACCAGCAAGCTTTAGACAAGGTTCAAAACCAAGCTCTGTGAATCATAACGGGATCCATGAAGTCTAAACCCATTAAAGACAAGGAAAAAACTGCAGCAATACAACCCCAATAAAACAAAGAATGGATGGTCTGACAAAGAATCGTCTAAAACGCAGCAGTTTCATCCACCAAAGCAGAAGACTTTCTAGAGAACACCAAGCTAACCCGTTACCAAAGACACTTCCGTTTTGCCCAACAGATCTTCCACAACCATGGAATGATGAACAAGCCAATCTACAGATCAGCATGTCTGTCCCACAATTAGCCTCAGCAGACTCCCAAAACAACCTGGTAAAACGGTCACTGGCAATGGCTATGATCAGTGACCGGTACCCAGAAGAATCTTGGATCCATGCATACACTGATGGTTCATCAACAAATGCTGTAGCCAATAGACGGGCAGGCATATTTATCAAGCTCCCTTCAAGAAATACCTTAACAGCAAAAGTACCAACCGGCACCCACAGTTCCAACTACAATGCAGAAACCCATGCACTTATTCAGGCTGCTACAGTGATCAAGGATGCAAAAGAAGATTGTCAACAAGTTGTCTTCCTCACAGATGCTCTATCAGTCCTACAAGCCTTGCAAGGGGAAAAACTGCCTCACCTGATGGAAGCCATGCAAGAGGTAACAAAGGAAAGACAAGTAGCTCTACAGTGGATCCCAGCACACTGTGGGATTCCAGGAAATGAGGAAGCAGACAGGCTAGCCAAGCTAGGAGCTAATCATGTACAGCCCAGCAACAACATTAGCTTCTCAGAGAAAAAACCCTTGATAAAGGTAGCCAACAGACCCAGGACAGAACAAAATGATTACCACCTTCTCAGTCGCTTGGAACAAGTAACTGTGTTGAGACTCCGGACAGGCCACAACCGATTGAATGCTCACATGTTCAGAATGTTCAAACTTGCAGCAACACCAACCTGCAGTTGTGGCCTGGAAGACCAAATAGCAGATCTTGTTAATTGATATTTTAGGGCCACCAAAAAATACAGTGAAATTTATTTTAGAAACTTAAACAAAATCCTTTTCTTAACGTTTGAGGAGTTTTAGGTATGCTTGTTCATTCCAATAATTCATCTGCTTCCCCCCAAAAAAAAACCCGACCCTAAACAAACCCAACACTCCTAAAATCTTAGCTATGCTCCTGTATTTCTTCAGTTTTAGGGAGACTGTTTATGATGTCACATTTGTAAATGTCTATACCATGTTAGTAATCCTACAGAATCATTTGGAAATGACAAGTCTGACATAGCGAAACAACCCTGAATTAAAAAAAAATTCATGATATCATTAGAGCACATTAATTTATTTGTGATGCATTTGGTAGTGTTGATTTAAACGTTTACACTACCTTTAACAAGTGAGAATTTCTCCTGGTGGAAGTTTTGTTTCTTTTTAATGTCATTGACAAAGGGTACTTTTTAATGTTATTGACAAAGGGATCTGATATGTTTTTCTTTTTTTTGTGTGTTTTGTTTAACGACGCACTCAACACATTTTAACTACGGTTATATCGGGTTCGGACATATGGTTATGTCGAGAGAAAAAACCAGTGGTTAGCTGATGGGGATCGATCCTAGACCGACTGCACATCAGGCGGGCACTGTACCACTGGGCAATGCTGCCCGCTAGGATCTGATATGTAATCTGCTTTAACACAAGTGTGGCATAATGATAGTAGCTTTGGAACATTGTTTCTCTCGGAAGAACATTTTGACTTTGTGTTGATTCTACTGGACTAAAACATCTTAGCATGCACTGTAATAAACACTACTGTTTCTTGTCTCTTATTGTTAACCAAGTCTTCACCAGGAGCAAAATCAAGGCGAGCTGAAGATCACTCTCATTAAATGATGTCAGGCAAGCATTCACATGGCATTTCAAATGAAATTGATTAAACATTTCATTGCAAGGTGGTCAATTTGCTGCTCACCTAAAACTATCCCTGAGTATAAAGGGTAGTGAGAGTGATCACTCAGTAGAATGATGGCTTCAACATAATAACAGCTTTTATCCTATAACTTACCCATGACATCCATGCCATAAACCCATGTGATAATTAGTTACTTTATATTAACCCAGTTAATAACTGTATGCAAATGTAAAGGTATATGCAAATTTGCCATTTCTCTAGGCATTAATGTGTTGCTGTGAATGGATCATTTGTTTACAAGCCAGCAAGATCTGTATACCTAAGCGTAATGTCTTCATAAGATTTAGTTAAAGTTGTGTGACATCAAACTAGTTTATGCTAATGATGATGACATCATATTATTGATGGGGGCAATTCAGTACTGTGATTTACTAAAAATCTAATTAAAATGTTTTTTTAGAAATGTTATTGGATAAACAGAATTCACTATTTGTGTTTTTTAATATGGAAAATATCAACCTTGTCTTGTTAATAGATATTTGTCTCGACAAATACCGATTAACATAGACTTGGTTGATATTTTCTATATGAAAAAAATAATATTAACGAATCATCTGTATATGTACCTGTTGTTAAATAACCACCTACATGTTAATTTTAAAATTTAAAGAGATTTCGATTTGGTTAAGATTGTACTGTTATGGTCACATCATATTGACTTTACAGGTTTGAAGACAATAAATTGACGGTTATTGGCATCTGGCTCAAACATCGGATACCATCGTTTGGATTTGTGATAGAAGAAAAACCTCATCCAGGAAAGTGAGTGAATATTACTTGCTAGTTATTTAGTGATGGAAATTTGCATTCAGGTTAAGGACCATATTCACAAATCATCGTAACTTTACATTTACCGTTAGCACATTTATACATGTACATGTATTTGTTTTTTATTTCACACCAAAAATTAGGTTTGTTTAGAAGATGGGTCATAGTAATTAAGGACAAAGGAAAGTGATTTCTTTTTAAATTTTTTCCAAACTATCATTTGTACAGTTTGTAAATAAAACAATAGTTTTTTAGTTTATAATTATGTGAAAAATTAGGTTATAAAATTCATGGACACGAAAACAATTCTTATAATTACTGTATAATTTGTATTGGTTTAATGCTAAAAGGTTCTGTGCAGCACATTAATATGCAAATAACCCATTTATTCTATAAAATAATATGCAATTAAGTGGATTCAACTGTTCTATAATTATTTAATTTTGTACATGTACATGCATGTAGTATGTTACACTCTTTAGATCTTTGACCTGTGTGACCTAAACATAAATATTCACAGTCCATCATATTCACCTATTAATATTTCATATAGAGTGGGACTAAGTACCCGGTACGTATGATCAGGGAACTAATTCACAAAGCTTTCTTAGGCTCTGTTAGACAACAAAGCCTCCTCTTTGCAAGTCTTTTAGCACTGCATTGTGAGATCGCAGTTGCGAGAGTTTAGTGAAAGAAAGAAAGAAATGTTTTATTTAACGACGCACTCAACACATTTTCTTTACGGTTATATGGCATCAGGACCGGCCTCAGTGGCGTTGTGGTTAGGCCATCGGTCAACAGGCTTGTAGGTACTGGGTTCGGATCCCAGTCGAGGCATGGGATTTTTAATCCAGATACCGACTCCAAACCCTGAGTGAGTGCTCCGCAAGGCTCAATGGGTAGGTGTAACCCACTTGCACCGACCAGTGATCCATAACTGGTTCAACAAAGGCCATGGTTTGTGCTATCCTTAACCATATGTCTGACGCCATATAACCGTAAATAAAATGTGTTGAGTGCGTCGTTAAATAAAACATTTCTTTCTATATGGCATCAGACATATGGTTAAGGACCACATAGATTTTGAGAGGAAACCCGCTGTCGCCACTTCATAGGTTACTCTTTTCGATTGGCAGCAAGGGACTGCACTTCCTACAGGCAGTATAGCACAAACCATGGCATTTGTTGAACCCGTTATGGATCACTGGTCGGTGCAAGTGGTTTACACCTACCCATTGAGCCTTGCTCAGGGTTTGGAGTCGGTATCTGGATTAAAAATCCCATGCCTCGACTGGGATCCGAACCCAGTACCTACCAGCCTGTAGACTGATGGCCTAACCACTACACCACCGAGGCCGGTATTTAGTGAAAGAGGCCCCAGACTAGCAAATCATCTCTGTTTTGTTTGGTTTGTTAACATTTTATCAATTACTGTAGATCCTGAAATTAATGCGATCATAATATTAATGCGAAAAATGTGAGGCCATGCTATTAGCATTAATAATATGACACATTTATTTCTATGTTTTGTCTGTATTAAAACAAAACAATAAAAATTTAAAATACCGATACATTTAATTAAACAAAACAAACAACATTTAAAATACCAATACGTTTATATATAACACAACACAAATGGAGCACAAATCATCGTAGGCATGACAGTTTAATTACACTGACTATGGGTAACGGAGCCCGTCGATCTCGTCCTAAACAAAAGTATAAACACAACTGGAGCGGTTCAAGATTGTCTACATGTCTAATAGACCAGCAAGCTGCCAGCCACGTGTAATGATTGCGATTTCATTCAATCAGTACATTCAAAGGTGCGAAATAAACAGGATAACCTATACATGTACCACATAGACCCCGAGTGTGTTGTTACACCAGTGCCACTGGCGAAATCATTTGATCCAATCAAATAAGTGGTTATGGAATAGTATAGCCGGAAATGTTGGAAAAGGAAGTGATAGCTAAATACACGTGTCATTTCGAATTAAGAATTAATTCATTTTGCAGACACTAATCTTGCACTAGAATTTTTTTTTCTTTTTTTTTTCAAAGCATTGTGATGAAAAACGTTATTTCAAAGAGAGGCCACTCGCATTAATTTCATGTCGCATTAATGTCTGACCACTGTGACTCGCATTCATTTAGGGACGCATTAATTTCAGGATCTACAGTATTTAAACAGTAATTCTCAACATCAAAGTGTATCACTTGGGAAACTTGGTTGATGTTTAATCAATGTTTTTCATTAAAATAACTGGGGCCGAACATAACCCAGTGGTAAAGCACTCGCTTAATGTGCGGTAGGTCTAGGGTTGACTACCATTGGTGGGCCCATTGGGCTATGTCTCATTTCAGCCAGTGTATCATGACTGGTATATCAAATGCCATGGTATGTACTATTCTGTCTGTGGGATGGTGCATATAAAAGATCCCTCTGTACTAATGGCAAAATGTAGTGGGTTTCCTCTCTGAGACTCTTATGTTAAATTACCAAATGTTTTGACATCCAATAGCCAATGATTAATAAGTCAGTGTGCTCTAGTGGTGTTCTTAAACAAAACAAACCTTTTATGGTGATTGTACAGCACTTGTCCTATTGTTTTTCAGACTGAATGTTCAAGCTACTAAATGTATGTAATTAATGTTTTTTATTTAAACAGTAACTCTTGTATTTCAGACTGGATGTACAAGCTGCCAAACATAAAGGTGTTGACATACAGTGAATATTCTTTATTTAAACAGTTGCTCTGGTGTCTTGCAAGCTTGATGTTCAAGCTGCTAAAGATAAAGGTGTTGGTGTATAGTGAATTTTTTTAATTAAAACATTAACTAGTGTATTTCAGACTGGATGTTCAAATTGCTAAAGATAAAGGTGTTGACATACAGTGAATGTTTTTATTTTAAACAGTAACTGTGGTATTTTTTCAGACTGGATGTTCAAGCTGCTAAAGATAAAGGTGTTGACATACAGTGAATGTTTTTATTTTAAACAGTAACTGTCGGGTTTTTCAGACTGGATGTTCAAGCTGCTAAAGATAACGGTGTTGACATACAGTGAATGTTTTTATTTTAAACAGTAACTGTCGGGTTTTTCAGACTGGATGTTCAAGCTGCTAAAGATAAAGGTGTACCACCAGGGAAACTCTTTGGCAAACTCAAATCAGGAGAAACTGTTAAACTTGAAAATGGAACTGAGGTGACAAATTTCAATGTTAATTTTATTTATCTTTTAAGTCTTAGAAATGATCATATGTGGATGTTAGTGTTAACTGAAAGAAAAAACTAAATTAAAGGAGACTTTTATGCATCAGGTAATGATTTGTTGCATTTGGTGTAATTATATTTGGGCAAATATGGTCCCAGTGACAAAAGTTCAGTGATCTCCACAGCATAATGTTAACAATCCAAACTGCTCAAGCACTCGCATTAACCTCCATAGTAATTGTATAAACATGTAAACTCTGTCTGGTTTCTGTTATATACTTGTAAAGTAGTTACCTGATACATATTCTGTCTAGGATCGATCCCAGTCAGTGGGACCATTGGTTACTTCTTCCAGCTACTGCTTCACAACTAAAAGATATCTTGCCGCTAATCCAAAAAAGTAACTTGCCATGGCAACAGAGCATATTTCAAAAGTGGTCAACAACAGGTCCAAGAATTCAAATTAGCACCTCAACCTGGATTTTGCCTATAATTTTTATGTGTGAAAACAAATCATGTTTAATTAAGCCATTTTAAACATTAGGAAAGTCCAGAAACATATGGTGTACAAACATTAATATTCTAAACAAAAAAGTGTAATTACTATCTAGTTTTACTCATTAAAAACCTTGTTAGCAAGGAGCGTTTTTAAATGTCAATAAAATCAGGGATGCCCCTTTTAAAGCTATGTCTGGAATATTTTTATTATTTTAGCATTTAGAACAGTTAATCCAGTCACATTTGGTGCATATAACACGCCACACTCAGCATTGGATTCGCTATGCTGGCATTTCCAAGTTAAAAATAAACCCGGTATTTTGAAAGTGGGACACTGGGCTAAAAATAGTACGGATCGGCTATTGTTCCATTAAGAAAACCAAGCAGTCAATTTTAGCAGACACTCATGTCGACATTCTCAACATTGGACTCGTACGCCTTTTGATTGTTACCTGTTTAAAAACACTGTTATGCTAATTTTTATTATTCACTACAACTTAAGAATTTTTTGGGTTTTAAAGACTTTAAGAGTATCTTTATATAAAAACAACACAAAAACAAAATAACAATCAAGACTAATTTTCACAGTCTTATTGTTACTAATATCCGTATAAATACAAGTTAACCGTTTTATTAAGCACTTTTATGATATCTGAAGTATCACTTTAAAAATCCTTCTGTACTACAGTAATATAAGATGTCCAATTAGTTTTGTATAGACCACGCCACAACACACATTATAAAAAGGCGTACGAGTCCGGTGTTTAGAACGTCACCATGCGTGTCTGCTGAAATTTGCAGCTAACATGCGTTCGGTATTACAAAATGGTGAGCATTGTTAGAACTGGCTAGTAACCATTTGACGATATGCGTTATTGACGACAACTCGCGAGTGAATTAAAAGTGCAGTTATGCTTGTATTTGAACTTAGAACTTGATTGTATACGATTGAAACCAGACATAGCAGCTTTAAGTGCCATGACTGTCATTTCTTAGTGAAGAAAAATAAGTTTCTTTTGTTTAATGACACCACTAGAGCACAATGATTTATTAATCGGCAATTTAATGTCAAACATGTGCTGGTTTTGTCTTTAGTCTTAAAAAGGAAACCCGCTAATTTTTTTCGATTAGTAACAAGGGATCTTTTATATGCACCATCCAACAGACAGGATAGCACATACCATGACCTTTGATATACCAGTCCTGGTACACTGGCTGGAACAAGAAATAACCCAATGGGCCCACTGACAGGGATCTATCCAAAACCGACTGTGCATCAATCAAGCACGTTACCACTGGACTACGTCCCACCACTATTATTTTTATTATAAAGTACACCTTTAATTATCATCATATGTAATTGAGTTTTCTGATTACAGGTAAGACGTGAAAAGTTTACAATTTGATTCTAAAGTTAAATTTTAATTATAATTTTATGTAAATGAGTTTCATTATTACAGGTAATATTTGAGTAGTTTATAATTTTATTCTAAAGTTAATTTTTAATTATTGTTTTATGTAAATGAGTTTCATGATTACAGGTAAAGCCTGAAGATGTTCTTGGACCTCCTCGCCCTGGTCGTAAGGTCGTCATTCTTGGAGACACGAGTGACTCCTCACAGCTCCTCAGTGTGGGCCAGGGGGCGGATGTATTGATACACGAAGCCACTATCGAAGGTTCCATGGAAGAAAAGGCTCGGGAGAACGGACATTCAACACCAGGTTAGTATCTGCATATATACACCATGGTTAATACAATACAGTCTTGTCATTTACTAAGCTGACTGCTAAAGCAAAAGAAAAGTAAGTCACATGATCAAATGTGGGTACCTGGGATACAGTGCAAGAATATAGTCATTTGATTGACTTTTTGGAACAGTTCATTAGGTGGGGCATGGGAGTATTTACACAGGTAAAATGTCAGGTGGAGTATTTTGAAAAGAGAAGAAACATTCAAAAGTTTCAATTTCTTGTTAGGATTTTCAAAACATTTATTCTACAAGTTACCCGTGATATCCATGTTATAATCCCATTTTATATTTTGGTGTATTATCTTATTTAATATACCTATTGCTGACAAAAAGGTCATAATTATTTACAAGCTGACAAGACCTACATGTATACATCTGAGTGCAATGGTTTGATAAAAGGTGCAGTATGTCCAGCTATATTTGTGCTATTCGTGATGACATATTTCCAATGAAGGCATCTTCAGAATTGTGATTTACTAAATGTAGCTCATGTTTGTTCTTTTATGGGTTTTTTTTTTTTAACCTTGTCAGATACCAAATAACAAAAGACTAGTTGATATTTTTCACATTAAAAAACATTCGTGACAAATTCTCGATTTCTCCTTGTATTTGACTCACTGACAGATTTTCCTGTTGGTGGGTCCATTGGGCTATTTCTCGTTCCAGCCAGTGCAAAACAACTGGTATATCAAAGGCCGTGGTATACACCATCCTGTCTGTGGGTTGATGCATATAAAAGATCCCTTGCTACTAATGGAATTAACAAGCTACTCTTGATATAATAAGTCAAAAACCTATACTAGCTTGAATGCTTTTTTTTTATAATTTAGATTGACCGTTCAAAATTCGCGCCAAAATTTCCTCAAATCAAACTGCGCACCTTTTTCTCTTTGGCTTATTAGTGCTCCATTCAAAATTCCATAGCACCACCACCCACTCCCACCTGCTACCGATTTCGGTCGGACTGCTGGTGCTCCCTTGCACCTGCCAGTGCAGGTGGTCCCCTCTCCCCCCACCCAACTTTCTGTCTTGGATGGAAGAGCTTGTTTCGCAAGCACTTGCACCCATGACAGGCATGCGCTACAACAGCTTGCTCTGAATGTGCACGTTAAACCCTATGACCTGACCTGACTAATGGAAAAATGTAATGGGTTTCCTCTCTAAGACTATTTGTCACAATTACCAAATGTTTGGCATCCAATAGCCGATGATTAATAGATCAATGTGTTCTAGAACTATGTCTTTTGAAACTACTGTTAATATCTTTTGTGAACAACATTCGATACTTATTATTTCAGCAATGGCAGCAACAGTTTGCCGAGATATTGGAGCGAAGCAGTTGATATTAACACACTTCAGTCAGCGATATAAGCCACTGTCAGCTGAAGTTAAGGTAACAATAGCATGTTAAATGGCAATAGTAATCAAGTAAAGACCTGGACCCATATTCACAAAACATCGTAAGCCTAGTTTTACATGTAAACGTAAATCTATGACTACAGAGCTATTCACGAAACAACGAAAACATAAGTTGCGTATTAAAGTTGGTTACAACTAAGTTATGTACATATAATAAATTAAGTACGTTCGCCATTATTTACTATTGTTTACAGAAACTGGCAGCATTTCTAATAATTGAAGCAGTTTGCGATGGCGAACACCCACGGATTGAACATATTTTTGTTGGTGATCGAACGGATGTTTTTGACTCGGCCAATTTCTCCTGAGTTATCTTTTCCTTTTTAACAAATATCCTTAAGTTCGTACCAAAACGCAGATCCTCACCAATACCAAAATGCCATGGTTCACTGTTTGCGATGTTCTTGTTAGCAAACAACAAACAAAATTGCATTTTGAGCATTTGTTATTTACCCGATAGCCATCGTTTCTAATGGGGGTTTTATTATTATTTCCCAGGTGAGTGTTAAATTGTAGATTTACGTCCCAACTAAGTTACGTTTACATTTCCGACCATCTTTGAGAATAAGGTGCTTCTTGCACATAAACGTAAGTGCTAGTCGTAGACATTCATTTACACCTTTTTGTGAATATGGGTCCTGGAAGACTTGTTCATAACCAGTTTCAGTCTTGATTTCGATGCTTTTATGCTATTACATTTCAAACACACTATCGTGGACACACTTGAACTGGGATGTCGGTCCAGGACAGTGGGTTGGTGATTAGTTGCTAGTGAGAGAGAAGCTAGTGGTGTGGTCATACACCTTCCTATTGTGCAGTTAAAACCAACTTTGAGTAGAAGCCAGTACCAGGGTACGAACTCAATACCTACCTGCCTTAGGGACTGATGGCTTAATCAGTTATAAGACCATTTATTGAGGGGCTATTTTCAATTCAAGAATGTATGCAGGAATTTATGCAGGGAGGTTTAGACTGTGGTAAAAAAAAGTTTCTATGGGTTGAGATATAATTGTGTGGAAAATATATTTAAAAAAAAGAAAGTTCACTTGAGCGATGGGGTGGTTGAGAAATCACCTGCCTTGGTGGTGTTGTGGTTAAGTTATCGGACATGAGGCTGGTAGGTACAGGTTCACATTCCGGTACCAGCTTCCATACAGAGCGAGTTTTAACAAGACCACTACACCCTCTTCTATCTCACTAACCAATAACAACTAACCCACTGTCCTGGACAGACTGCCCAGATAGCTGAGGTGTGTGCCCAGCACAGCGTACATGAACCTTAATTGGATATAAGCGTGAAAATAAGTTGAAATGAATGAATGGGAGTTCAACCCCTAAAACCTCCCCCTCCTGCACAGGTGCCTGTAATTATGTAACAAGATTTGATCCTTGATGTACAGGACTCGCCTGATGTGTGATCAATCTAGGCTCGATTCCTTTCTAGCGGGCAGCATAGTCCAGTGGTACAGTGCCCGCCTGATGCGTGGTTGGTCTAGGATCGATCCCCGTCAGCTAACCACTGGGG
>JAECMU010211118.1:2393-13872 GCA_016106625.1 Dracogyra subfuscus | reverse complement strand
TATAGTCCATGACAAAAAGAAATGATGCAGAAAATGAAAAACTACAGCAATCGCCACTGCAGGGGTTGGTGTCCATAATATAAAATTGTGGTTTGGTCTTGATTACTAGTATTTTCCCCCATCTGGAGAAAACTGCATATAAAAATGCTTCCTACTAATAGAAAAGTACAGTGCATTTTTTCCAAGGACTACATGTCAGAATTACCAAATGTCTGATACCCAATAATCGCTGATTTAATTAACTCTAGTGGTGTTGCTAAACAACAGAAACATTTGGTTATCAGTATGAAAAGTGACTGCATGCTAGATCTTGTCCACAGACCTGATGAATAAAGAGTTGCCTGTGCTGTGGCATTCCGTATGGCATGTTTCCTTATTCTCATCACTGGATCCCATGTCAAAGATCGACAGTGTGATGGGGAGATGTCTTTTCTTGTCCGACCTCAAACTTGGCCTGTAGTCAACACTATTAACACTTTACACTTGACCGGGCTGCAGATGAATAGAGTCCATCACGCACATGACAGGGTTGGGTTTTTTAATGTTTCTGGTCTACAAGAGTTGAGCTTATGCAGAAGTCTGGTATTGGAGACATGGCAATGTTGGAATCATCATACCAGAACAGTTCTTTTAAGTGCTCAAACCAAACTGAAGCTCCATTAAGGAAATCAGAGACAACAGCTGCTGTCATAGTTTCCAGGCATGGTGTCTGCTGGTAACCCACTTTTACAGCCCTGTGTTTTATCTCACACAAGCACTCCATGTCATTTTATTTTCAATAGTCTGGTTCTTACACTTACAGTAATGTAATAGGAACACGTCAAATTGTTTTAGCAAGTACATGTCAAACAGAAACACGTCAAATTGTTTTAGCAAGAACATGTCAAACAGAAACACGTCAAATTGTTTTAGCAAGTATGTGTCAACCCCTTGCAATTGTCAGGAGATATTTGAATTCTCCATGGGACTCTTTTCCTGTGGACTATATTTGAAAAAATGTCATGGCGTGTTTTTTGCTGTATACATTATCTTAATGGCAGGTTCTGTATATATTCATAACAAAATGCGATCTACTGGCATTGAAAATGTACATCTCCATTATTATCACAAAATATAGTTTTGGTATTACAAATGTATCAAGGTTATCATTTTAATTAATTTTAATATGAAAAACTTTAAAGGTACATTATATTTATTCATGTTCCTTCAGTAAAGCCCTCGCCTGTCTGGGATCGATCCCCACTGACATTTCTCATTCCAGCCATTTGGTGGACCACTTGGGCTATTTCTCATTCCATCTAGTCAGCGGGCCAATTGGGCTATTGCTCATTCCACCCAGTCCATGGACCACTTGGGCTATTTGTCAGTCCAGCCAGTCGGTCAGAGAATTGGGCTATTTCTCATTCCAGCCAGTCGGTGGGCCAACTGGGCTATTTCTCATTTTATATATGTGCTATTCTAGCTGTCTGTAGGATGGTGCATATAAAATATCCCTAGCTACTAGTGGAAAAATGTATCAGGTTTGCTCTCTAAGACTATATTAAAATTACCAAATATTTGACATCCAATATCCAATGGGGGCAGGATATACATTGTAGCCCAGTCAAAAAGTCAGTGGGCCCATTGGACAATTTCTCGCTCCAGGAGGTGCACCATGACTAGTATATCAAAGGCTGTGGTGTGTGTTATCCTGTCTGTGGGATGGTACATATAAAAGATCCCTTGCTGCAAATCGTAAAGAGTAGCTCATCAAGTGGTGACAGAAGGTTTCTTCTCTCAATATATGTGTATCAATAACCATAATTAAAATGTGTTGAGTGCATTGTTAACTAAAAGGTTTCCTTCCTACCAATATCCAATGATTCATAAACAATGTGCTCTTGTGTGGTCAGACAAAACAAATTTGTACATCACTGTAGCCATGGTAGGGACAGGGTGCAGCTCAATGGCAGAGCATCTGCCCATAGTGTGATGAGTCACAGTGTGATGGATCGCAGGATTAAACACTGTCAGTGGAATACAGTTCTTTCCCCATCCCAACCCAAAACGCCAATAGAAAACACTGCTTTATTGAGGAAATCAGCTTTGGTATGCCAGTCATGGTGCACTGGCTGGAATGAGGAATGTCCCAGTTCTGTCATGTGGTCTTCAGAGAAAACTTGCTACCTTGTTTCCAATAGTAACAAGGTATCTTTTATATACATCATCTTAAAGAAACAATAGCACATATCATAGCATTTAATACACCAGTCATTGTGCAGAACAAGAAACAGCCCAATGATCAGAGGCAAAACACACATCAGATGAAGAGGTGTTGATAGCATTTGTTAACATTAAATGTATATTCAAATAAAATACAACTAATACAAAGGGTTACTAGTTTTTGTTTAAACCAATGTTATGGACAAGGAAGTACGATTGTCAACTTTGTTGTCATGTGGTAACCTCCTGATGTCCTGAATAACCACTCTCGACTTCATTTCAATGTGACACTTTGCATTAATTAAGACTGTCTGCCATGGCAAATTTACATTGAGATTGTTTGTCTGAACATGATCCAAGGGTATCAGGGTTCATGCATTTTTGTATGACATTAAAATGTCCACCACTGGGATCATTGCAAGAGTATCTGGTAATTTTACATAATTGCCAAATAAAACAAGAGTACTGGTAAAGTGCATGATATGCCCGACAGGAGTTTTGGAAAACCATAGATGTTAACGAATATATTATGGGTATGATTCAGTTCTAATTGTGTGAATATAGACCAATTATTTGATTTAGTTGTTATCAAAGTGGCCTCGCAAGTTGTCCCTACATATGAGGTTTAATGATCCTGTATGCATCTACATGCAAGATATGGTCTGGATAAGGATTTACTGTTAGGTGTAGAAGACCATTAAAAGTAGATGACAGTGACCTAGTAATAGTATGTGACACACCATCATCCGAAGTTGTTCCTACATTTGAGGTTTGATGGTCCTGAATGCATATACATGCAAGATAAGATCTGGACAAGGATTTACTGTTAGGTGCACTAGATCATGAAAAGCAGGTCACAGTGATCTAGTAATAGTATGTGACACACCATCATCCCAAGTTGTCCCTACATGTGAGGTTTAATGATCCTGTATGCATCTACATGCAAGATATGGTCTGGATAAGGATTTACTGTTAGGTGTAGAAGACCATTAAAAGTAGGTCACATTGACCTAGTACCGTATTTGACCGGAAATAAGCCCAGGGGGCCAAGACAACTCATTGTGAGCTTAGCATGGGGTGGGCTTATTCCCAGACATGGGGCCAGTTTTGTTGGGGAAAAAATAATAATTAAAATAAATAATAATAATTAAATTAACTAATAATAATTAAATTAACCAGGAAGAAAACAAAAAACGTTTTGTAACACATCTATTAATTAGTGTTCCATTTGTTATTAATAAATAATAATTGTTTATTAATTAATTTTTATTTTTATTTTTACCAGGATCTAATTATCAGAACCACACCTTCTATGTTAAAATTACTTACCAGTGCTGTTTATTTATATCCAAAATGTAATGCCAAGAAAACTTAAAACAACAGCAATTAACAACAAACTCCATAGTGTATACACACATTTTTGACACAGACTGGCTGTCTGTAAACACTAAACAGTAACACTAAAAAGACTTGTCAATCTAGGTCATTGTTCTTAGCCAATCAGAATAAGGTATTTGCCTAATTAACATTAACTGCAAACCCAGTGTGGTGGCAAAAATAGACATTGGTTTTAATTCAGATTGAGGCTGTGTACTTCAAAGAAATACTGCAGGCATGAAATTGAAAACAATGTTACACACTGTTAGTGTCTGACTGCTAAACCTAACTGGTGGTAAAATATTGTGTTACATTTGTGTTTAATCATCTGCAGGAGGTATGACCTTTTAAATGAACTTTGAGCAAACTTGCAATTTTGTGTATGGTGACGAAGTTGGGGGTGGGCTTATTTACGAATAAGGGCCTATTTTCTTAAATGCTATCAAAACGGAGGGGGGCTTATTCAAAGACATGGGCTTATTTCCGGTCAAATATGGTAATAGTATGTGACACACCATCATCCCAAGTTGTTCCTACCTGTGAGGTTTAATGATCCTGTATGCATCTACATGCAAGATATGGTCTGGATAAGGATTTACTGTTAGGTGTAGAAGACCATTAAAAGTAGGTCACATTGACCTAGTAATAGTATGTGACACACCATCATCCCAAGTTGTTCCTACCTGTGAGGTTTGATGGTCCTGAATGCATATATATGCAAGATAAGATCTGGACAAGGATTTACTGTTAGGTGCACTAGATCATGAAAAGCAGGTCACAGTGATCTAGTAATAGTATGTGACACACCATCATCCCAAGTTGTCCCTACATGTGAGGTTTAATGATCCTGTATGCATCTACATGCAAGATATGGTCTGGATAAGGATTTACTGTTAGGTGTAGAAGACCATTAAAAGTAGGTCACATTGACCTAGTACAATAGTATGTGACACACCATCATCCCAAGTTGTTCCTACCTGTGAGGTTTGATGGTCCTGAATGCATCTATATGCAAGATATGATCTGGACAAGGATTTACTGTTAGGTGCACTAGATCATGAAAAGCAGGTCACAGTGACCTAGTAATAGTACATGATATACCATTATGATGGTCCTGTATGTATCTGTATGCAAGATGTGATCTGGACAAGTAAAAGTTGACAGAAGGATGGACAGATGTACAGATGGACTTATAATGCTATACCATAATATGACCCATCACAGATGGATGTATACAAATGCACAGGTCCCTGACAATTAAAACTTTGTGTAAGCCATTTATATGTTATGTAAAACCAAATTCTGGAAACCCATTTGATTTTTATGTAACCCATCATGACCACATAAATGATGTCATAAATGCATGAATGAAAAATTGGTCATGCTAAACAAAACTTACGTAATTAATGTGCAAACAAATCTATCGCTCTTACAATTTTCATATGCCTGATACAGCAAATGATATTATGGTAATTTGTATCAATTGTTTTTTAATTTTATTATAAACTAGTATTTGAAATAATTTGGCCCATTTGGCTATTTCTCATTCCAGCCAGTGCTCCACAACTGATGCAACAAAGGCTGTGGTATGTATATACTATCCTGTCTGTGGGATGGAATGAATGAATGAATGAATGTTTAACAACACATCAGTACAAAATACACATTGGCTATTACTGAAAAGAATAGCCCATGAAGTGGCAACAGCAGGTATCCTTTCTCAATATTTGTGTAGTCCTTAACCTTATGTCCAATGCTATATAACCATAAATAAAATCTGTTCAGTGTTTGTCATTAATTAAAACATTTCCTTCCTTGAAATAAATTTAGAACAGTTGTTAACAGATCCAGGGAGGTGGTCCTGGGATATTAATTTAGCAAATGAATATGACGGATTTTGTTGTTTTAATGAGGAACATGTGATATTGGGGTCAGCTTAATGTTTCTGGTGAAAACTGCTATACATATAATGCAGCTATTTCTGGTGAAAACTGCTACACATATAATACAGCTTAATGTTTCTGGTAAAAACTGCTATACATATAATGCAGCTTAATGTTTCTGGTGAAAACTGCTATACATATAATACAGCTTAATGTTTCTGGTGAAAACTGCTATACATATAATGCAGCTTAATGTTTCTGGTGAAAACTGCTATACATATAATGCAGCTTAATGTTTCTGGTGAAAACTGCTATACATATAATGCAGCTGTTTCTGGTGAAAACTGCTATACATATAATGCAGCTTAATGTTTCTGGTAAAAGCTGCTATACATATAATGCACCTTAATGTTTCTGGTGAAAACTGCTATACATATAATGCAGCTGTTTCTGTTGAAAACTGCTATACATATAATGCAGCTTAATGTTTCTGGTGAAAACTGCTATACATATAATGCAGCTGTTTCTGGTAAAAGCTGCTATACATATAATGCAGCTTAATGTTTCTGGTGAAAACTGCTATACATATAATGCACCTGAATGTTTCTGGTGAAAACTGCTATACATATATTGCAGCCTAATGTTTCTGGTGAAAACTGATATACATATATTGCAGCCTAATGTTTCTGGTGAAAACTGCTATACATATAATGCAGCCTAGTGTTTCTAGTGAAGGCTGTCATACATATAAAGCTATAGTGTGTTGTTTCAAACGTTGCATCCCATCCCTGTATACTGTAGATGCCATTTTAAAACTTTCCACACCATCTCTAAAAAATCCTGTATCCACCCATGTTCTGGTTATCAGGTTATCACAAGTCAATAAAGTCAAGAATGGTACTTCTTTGTTGACAACATCTGATCAGGATTAAGTTCTATAACCCAAGCATCTCAGTGGAATGAATGAATGAATGTTTAACGACAGCCCAGCACGAAAAATACATCAGCTATTGGGTGTCAAACTATGGTAATTCAAAACAAACAAAAAAGTGATGATCAACATCACTATAAAAATTCAAGGTTTAAACAAAAACAGTGTAAAGAACTGTACAAAAACACAAATATCACAGAATTTTACGGATACTGAATTTTACTCAAAACTTCAGTTTTGTTATTGGCCATTCTCAAAGAGAATGTTACACTCCTGCACCATGATGAGGTTACAGTATGCGCAGGGGCATCTCAGTGGAGCACTCTACCAACTGAGCGGACTCCAGTCTTATGCCAAAGAAAAAGTCAATAGTCAGAATCCAGAAATCTCTGCATGCAGACAGCACAGATGAAATGGATCCTGTTATGAAAAGGTGAATGGGTTAAATGGTCCAACACTGTCACTGACCAACTGGCACCCACTACAGGAAATTGGTAACTCACTTGGGCTCCCAGAAGACGCTCTCCATTTGAGCAACAGTACGTAAGGCCACAGTTCAGCATTCATGCGGGAAGCACTAACAAGGCTGTCTTCAGCGTGACAGAGAGCCAAACAAATGAAGCTAAGAGGAAAGCGAATGGATCAGTTGTTCAGTGACATCCTAGTACCTATCATGTTTGGGGTGGGATGTAACCTGGTGGTAAAGTGTTCGCTTGATGTGCCATTGGTCTCGGATCAATCCCCGTTGGTGGTACCTTTGGGCTTTTTCTCATTCCAGCCAGTGCAATATGACTAGTATATCAAAGGCCACGGTATATATGTGCTCTCCTGTCTGTGGGATGGTGCATATAAAAGATCCCTTGCTACTAATGGAAAAATGTAGCAGGTTTCCTCTCTAAGGCTACATGTCAAAATTACCAAATGTTTGACATCCAATAGTCGATGATTAATAAATCAATGTTTTAGTGGTGTCGTAAAATAAACTTTAACTTCTAACTCTATCTTGTTTAATCAGCACACTTTACTAGAACATTTAAATTTGTTTAGCAACACCACTAGAGTACATTGACTTATCAATCATCGTCTACTGGATGTCAAACATTTGTTATGTCGGACATGTGGATTTAGAGGAAACCTGTTATATTTTCTTCATTAGCCGCAAGAGATTTTTATATGCACTTTTTCAAAGACAGGACAACACATACCATGACCTTTCATAAACCAGTTGTAATGCACAGGTTGAAACATGAAAATAATAATCATCAGAGAATGTGTCCCTTGAGGGGGTTTGATCCTATGATCAAAGCATCTCAGGCGAGCACCCTACTGACTGAAATAGATCCTACCCTATTTAATTAAGCTCCTATCAAATACTTTCTGAAAATATTAATCAAAAAATATTTCTTAGAAGGCATGCTTTATTTCCATAAAAAGATTATTAATAAGAAATTCAGATGAGCTAGCATGTCATCATTCATGTGGGAAGTGGCAACGACACAGCAGATATATAGAATCATCTGTCCTCAGCCGCACCAGCCTGGGTGACTTGCAGAAACTTTCTCTCAACTGTTGGCATACTGATCAACTTTGTCCTGTGTAAACACTTCATGTCCAGTGATGGATTGACTGGCCCACTTTTTTCACTGTCATCTTGCTTAGATTGCATGGCCCCGTTGCCTTTGATCTGTAATCTCGCGTTCCACATCAAACATTCCACAAAGATATCTTGTCATGCAATATATTCCAGTTAGAAGCAGTAACCCAATAACTTAGTGATTTACAAAACAAGACAGCCAATATTAATCTTAATATTAATAATATTAATTGCCATTTTATATTAAGAACTTTATGTGTATGCAGGGGCGGGACGTGGCCCATGCAGTGATTAAGTGCTCTCTTGACGCACGGTTGGTTTCGGATTGATCCTAGTTGGTGGACACATTAGGCTATTTTTCGTTACAGCCAGTGCACCACGACTGGTATATCAAAAGTTGTGGTACATGCTATCCTTGACTGTGGGATGATGCATATAAATGATCCTTTGAAACTAATGGAAAAAATGTAGTGGGTTTCATCTCTAAGACTCTATGTTAAAATTATCACATGTCTGACATTCAAAAATTAATCATGTAGTTTAACTTTTTTAACAACCATATGGAAGACTTAACACAAATATGAATAAAAACATACTATTTACATTGCTCCTGAAAAATTCTTGATGTATCTGAAATTCTGCCTAAATTAAAACAGAAAGCAGAAACTGCTTGAGAAAGTTAAGGTTTGTTTTGTTTAACATCACTGTTAGATCACATTGATCTTTTAATCATCAGCTAATGGATGGCAAACTTTTGGTAATTTTCACATATAGTCACTGAGGTTTATTTTTCTATTAGAAGCAAAGGATTTTTTATATGCACTATCCCACAGACAGGATAGCACATATTCACAGCCTTTAAGATACCAGTCATGGTGCACTGGCTAAAACAAAAAATAGTCCAATGGGCCCTTAGACAGGGATCAATACCAGACTGACTGCACATCAAGCGAGTGCTTTACCACTGGGCTACTTCCAGCCCCAAACCTCTTGTGACATTGATTATAAAAACGCATATGGTGCATTTTGAGAGGCATTTACTGCTTTGCCTCCTGTCAATTTCAAGTGTTGTATTTTAATTGCGTCTGGAAGCTTGCACACCATGAATGTGTTAGGCCAAAGTTTGTTGAAAGTAGTCACAATGAAAGAAAGAAAAAATTGGCCCGCAAATTTACTGATGTCTAGACAGCGTGGTGGAAGCAATTAGGAATAAAAATGAGGACCATGACAGCCATTTGTTAGAGATCACTCCAACGAAGACAGATGGATCCATATATCTGGAAATGGGGCAACATTCGGCATTCATACATCACAACTGAACACATCAGATGATAGTAGACCAATACTACTCATACATAAAACATCAGATTGTGATGGAGATTTTAGACTATTCATATCATCTCATATCATTCAATTCTCTTCACCAACAAGTGCAATCGATCTTGAATGAAGCTCTTTTGGCTGTTAAGCAACATGGACCAATGATTCTACCTTTTGGAACCATAAACTTTTAAAAGTTTTTGGTATTTGAAAAGAAAATCTTTATTAAATGGAGGCATAATCAGAATGAATGTTTGGTCAAATATTCTACAAGAAGAAGTTTGAATTCCTGCAATTTTATATGCCACATGATCAGAGCTGTCAATCTGTGGCAATTCTTAGGTGTGAGAAAGTCATGAAATCAGGTCCAGGGTGAAGTGTTTTGTTGTTGTTTGTTTAAGTCCAAAATAGAAATTTCTAAAACAAAACTGACAGAGTGCAAGTTTTTATGAATTCATACGGTTAATGTTAAACCATACAAGTTGGTCATCGGTATAGCACCCGCAAGTGATTGTTGGTATTGAACCGAGGGTAGGTTCAATATGCTGTATTATTATTGATAGATAACAAATTCAGAGACCTGCATAATCAGCATATACATGTAATTCCATTCAGCTCAAAAATATAAGCCATGATTAAAAAATACTTTTATTTTTAGAAAAGGTGTGTGCTTATAGTAATGTTGCACGAGATCATGATGTTTGTTACAATTGCGTGAGAATTGACAGGTATGCCATAAAATCCATTTTCTATTATTTTTGTTTCCTACAATGTGCCATGTTTCTAATTAATCAAGTTATAATATAAACACACAATATAATTATTATTTCAACGTATGTTGTGTACACATTGGATGTCAAATAAAATGACTGTTTGTTTGTGGGGGTGTTAACGATTGATGTTATAGGAATCCAATTGGATTTCCATTCATAGCAATATTGCAGGAATTAAATATTCAAATTATCTACAGCAATTATTAATACTGCTGTAAAAAACCCAGCACATTCAGATGTATAGTATTGTATACATATGTATGAAAATATATCAACATATATATCTATCTTTGTTTTCAAAATGTTTAAGACATGATGATTATCAAACTTATTGAATAAAGTACATTTAAGGCCAAATTCAATATTACTTATATGTGTTTTCAGGCAATATTTTGTTGAGTTATGTGGCAACCATGCCTTTAAGATAAATTGAAAAACATGTAATTAGTTATATCTAGGATGTTGTATAAAACATGGATGGAATGGTCATCAAAAGAAATACAAAAATAATAATAATAAAAAATGCCTATATATCCTTTCTAGCCACACTAAAGCAAACTGAATGTGCAGAAAATCAATAAATCTATGAACGATTTACCAATTTCATTCACACTTTAATAACATGTGCTGGTAAATTTCTAAGAAGATCAATATTAATCATACCTACTTTTGTGAGTTGTTTGGCAGCCAAAAGACCTATTACTCAGACCGTAATCTGCCCATGTGCCTGCAAATCATCTTGAAACAACCTTGTTATAAGCAGCTGTCCTACTACTCGGCAAACACATTTGGGTGTTTTTTACTACATTTTACTACATGGCAATCACCAGTTTGCTTCTGCTTTAATCATGCGATTCCAGATATTAAAATGTTCACATTACACAAGTGTCCAGTATTTCTTAAATCTATTGCTGAATATTAATAAAGTTAAATTAAGACGGGCTCTTGGGAATAAATAGTGTGTCTTTAATTTGGTTTGCAGTGTCTGTGATTTAATTAATTAATATTTATATTCACATAGTGCACAAATTTGATCAAAAATATTTTATTGTAACTGTCATAAATTCAGATTTACATTCAGAAATCCAAGTGTTATTTACATTCTATCACATGCTCAGCATGAAGACACTATTCTTTCATAGCTTGGGAATCCGTCATTACTGCTTGCAGTCATATTTATTATTATTATTGTTATAATTAGTAAGGCCTCAGGAGAGTATAGTACAGAACTAACTGTGCTACCTTCTATAAATAAGGATGTATTATAGATTATTAAATTATATTATTATATTTTGTAAAAAAAATTAACGTAAATACTAATCATGGCACAACCACTAGGATCCATTCCCATTGGTGGGTTCATTGGGCTATATATATATATATATATATATATATATAT
>JAECMU010211081.1:0-10482 GCA_016106625.1 Dracogyra subfuscus | reverse complement strand
ATATTATATATGTATATATGTTAACTCCTATGCGGGATCAAGGCACAAGTCTGCCACATACAGCTAACATGCCCTTTATGCAGTGCACGCTGCTGCTGCTGCATATAGCTCACCGTTTGCTTTATGCGTTGAAAATATCTGCATAATGCTCACTGTTGTGCTATATGTGGCATTACAATGCTCAGTATACTGATGTCAAGGGGTAGGACGTAGACCAGTGGTACAGTGCTCACCTGGGGTCCGTCTAGGATCGGAGGGCCCATTGAGCTATTTCCTGCTCCCTACAATACTGGTGTATCAATGGCTGTGGTATGTGCTATCCTGTATGATGGTACATATAAAAGATCCCTTGCCACTAATGGAAAAATGTTGCGTGTTTTCTCTAAAACTGTCGGAATTACCAAATGTTTGACATCCAGTAGCCGATAATTAATAAATCAATGTGCTCTTGTTGATGTCATTTCATCCATCAACATTTCTGTAAAGTTTGGTTTTTATCATAACCAAATAACTGAAAAGTGAAGAACAATATGGGATGTGTAGTTTGAATGGAGGTAGAACAATCATTAAAGATACCCACAGCTAAATTATCTAAAATGGCATCAAAAATAAAAACATTCTACATTTTAGACGAGCATTTTCTAATATGGGAATTACTGTTGAACACTTCACAAAAACAATTGTTGGATATACAATGTACATGTATTTAGTTATTAATTACCAGTGACCATTTCCATACAGTGGATCCACAGAATGTTGACTTTTGTTAAAATAGGGCATGATTTGATGACTTTTTATGAAAACATAGTGAAATGAAACTTGGTTTTTATCATTTTAATCAAAAAGCTAAAAATGAAAGTGTATGCCATGGAAGCACCCTAGCCCACATCCTTGAATGAAATTTTAAAAGGTTTCTTCAGTGGGAATTTCATCATATAATAAAATTGATATACATGAGCAATACATCACATTTTCATCTTCTTGTGTGTTATATTTATTGAACTGGCATTAAAGTAAACTTGATAACAAATATGATTTCAGGTTGCATAGTACCAAAGAAAAGAATACTGTGTCAAAGTTTGACATGCACCGTCAAATATTTACGGAGTAAAAGCGGCTGTGGGTGTGATATGTGACATTGATTATTTGTGCAAATACTATTATCCATTGACTATAAATAAATACACTTTTATTTGTTATACAGTTGTTATGCAGTATATACCAGAGGTTGAAACTAATATGGGGTGCCCGAACAATTTTCAGCCTAAATGACAGTTGTTATTAAAAACAAAAATTAAATCTCTTAAATGATACGTGAGCCCCCATTTTCTTGCAGCTAGATTAGATGTGAGGTGCCACACTTTCTATTGCTGTACTTCCTGGGTGTGTTGAATCGCTGCTTATATCAGTTTTATTAGTAAACGTTAACATTATTGGCAATAGGAAATGATTTGGTCTAATGGAACCTTCATGATACATAATTCTTTGAATAACATCTACATGTAGGTAACCATTTTTATTTTTTTTGTAGGTAAAACCACTTGCCAGGATAAGTCAATGACATGTCATAACCTAAAAGCATTCAAATGCTATTCTAGCTATATGCAGAAAGAATGTTGCCATACTTGTGAAACGCACAAATCTGGTAAAGCAGGTAAACTTTCTTTTGGTTTTATATATGTTTTTTACAGGCAGTATCAGTTGTAGTATTAAGATTACACAATGAATATACATTTGAAAACACTTATGAGTATAACAATAAAAAGAACAAGTATACTGAGTTCTGTTTTCAGATTTGTTGATGGAGGCCATGATTTTATTGTTGCAAATAGTTTTATTGTGACATAAGCTTATACTGTTATCATTCTGAAAGTATTTACAGCAATTTATATCCACTATTATTAGATAAAAATACATTAAGGTAAAACAAAATTAAATTCTTCAATTAAGCATTAATATTATGCCCATAAATAAACAGTAATTAATCCATGATCAAAATATATTATTTTCTATTCAGTAGGAATGACAAATAATTAAATGCAGATTAATTTCAGATGAAACATTTTTACCAACAAAATAAGGCACATCCTTGCCAAATCAGGGATGGTTTAAGTTATATATATTTCAGCTATGCCAAGCCACATAGTTTTATCATCAAAGGCACAATTTTTAGTCACATATCAACTGCATTATGAGACAGTGTACTAAATACTGTAAACAATTTCTTAAATGGTTTGTTTTCTCATTATAGAATGTATGTATGGAGACAAAAAGTCATACTGTAGGCTGGTTACAAATGAATCCAAGAACCGATGTTATAAAGATGAAGATGGTTGCTGCCAGACATGTCCTGCTTTAATGAATAAAACTGCTCACCCAGGTGTGTCCACTTTTCATCTAAATTAATATATCTAATATAATGGGTAGCATATCCAATATAATAATAATATATATAGAGAGGGAGGTGTTACTAGAATATATTTTTTCTTAAATTATACGACTGACATTAATTATAAGATTTAACAAGTACTTTTCCAAAAGTATGAATTGAGGGTTTTTTTAACGATAGCATAAGTGCGCGAAATCATACTGTGTGACAATGTCAGTCAGGTGATTGGTGGTCATGGACATCTCAAAAGATGCATTTCACATCTTCAGAGACTGAGAGTTACACTTGAGTATTTCCGCCATCATGATGTAATACAGGCCATTTCATGCAGGGTTTTTCGAATACAATATTTATGTCAATGAGTAATGTGTGAATTGTGAAGTAGTAGTGAAAATATGGTTTTCACATATCACAATTTGACATAAAAATTGTATTTGAAAAAAAACTATGGAATGGTCTATTTATTATGTACATTTTTCCTAATTTTGACAATGGTTTGCTTTTTGTTAATATATTTTGCTTATCCTATCAAAAACACATAACACCATGATATATCTGTACTAGAGGTGTGCAGTATTACAGAAAAAGGAATTTGCCAAAGTATCTAAAAATCTCAAAACATTTCCACTAACAACATGGTAGATGAAGAGTTTGTTGTTCGCAACTCACATGTGATATTGGACATTTGCAGGACTTGCTCTGTTGTTCATCAGTCGCAAATTGCTAAAAAATAATAAAAATTAGCAAAAGAATTTTTGATTTGGCAGACAAATTGAGAGTTTTTTAAATATTCGTTTGGTCACCAAACATGCTTTCAATCAATTTTGTTCCGACAGATATGCCTCACGGTATGAATAAGCGTCATTTGCATGTCCAGGTGACCTGTCTACTATTCAATAGTGAACTGCTTCTCATAAAGATGCAAAACACAATCAAATAATATGAAAGACTGTTCAAAACATGTTGCATTGTTGATACTAAAATATGTTTGATTAATAGCTACAACAGGTCAGGTCAGGTCATAGGGTTTAATGTGCACATTCAGAGCAAGCTGTTGTAGCGCACGCCTATCGTGGGTGCAAGTGCTTGCGAAGCAAGCTCTTCCGTCCAAGACAAAGTTGGGTGGTGGGGGGAGAGGGGACCAGCAGTCCAACCGAAATCGGTAGCAGGTGGGAGTGGGTGGTGGTGCTGTGGAATTTTGAATGGAGCATTAATAAGCCAAAGAGAAAAAGGTGCACAGTTTGATTTGAGGATATTTTGGCGCAAATTTTGAACGGTCAATCTAAATTGTAAAAAAAGCATTCGAGCTAGTATAGGTTTTGACTTAGTATATCGAGAGTAGCTCATTAATTAGACCTAGGTGTTGCTGTGGTGTCTCCCTAGGTTGCCCATAGGGCCCTTAAAAGGGCCTGACTGTGCTACAACAAGGTTTACTTTTTATTTGTCATGTTTCTAGCAAGCGGGCAGCATAGCCCAGTGGTACAGTGCCCGCCTGATGCGCGGTCGGTCTAGGATCGATCCGCATCAGCTAACCACTGGGTTTTTTTCTCGACTTAACCATATGTCCGACACCGATATAACCGTAGTTAAAATGTGTTGAGTGCATCGTTAAACAAAACACAACAAAACACACAAAAAAACATGTTTCTAGCAGTTTCCCAGATCATTTAAAATCTAGTTCATGTGGTTGAGTTCATTTCAATGATGTGGGTGCATTGATGAGGATTACATATTGTTTATCATATGTATACAATCATTATTGGTTAAAACTTTCAAAAGTTTACATATTTAATTTTAAACACATTAGTGGGGAAATTACAATTTATTGATGCCATGTTTACTGATGTAATACTACAGGCCTGCACAAATTGCACGAACGATCGTTTCGTTCGTGCATCGGTTATGCCATTTTATTTGGCATAACCGATTTACTGTTCGTGTACAATTTAATGAATGATTAATCCCGGCAATGAACAAACATATTTTATCGCGAGTAGCCTACAAACATTAGACTTGTCCCGGCGCAGTGCTGTTTCGTAGCGCGTAACATAACCTGTCAAGTTTGTATAAATATCTGGCACAGTAGGTACATTCCCACTGGTTGTTAGAAGGTGTTATAGCCGAATATAACCAATCAAAAATGGCAATATTGTAATGGTCATTACAATCTCGAATTGGATCAACAACCAGGGTAAACCAGTGATCCTATTATTAACTGTAATTCCGAATCGGATAGTGACAGTGACGATGACGACAGTGCAGGGTTGGATAAATCCCGTGCCTGGACGCTCGGGGCTACCAGAATTTAAGACCGGGCAACCATTTTTGATGATGCTGTAAGCCCGGCGGGCTACCGCAAAAAAGAAAAAAAACTGAGTGTCAGTGATAACAATGTCAGTATCAGTATCCACTGTTCCTCAGATGAGGAGGATGGCACTGATTCTTCCACTCACGACTGAATGTCATGACATTATATACACATAAGACTAATATTATAAAATTATTGGTGAAAGATTGCCTTGCAGTGATTTCTTATTTATTCACACGTAGTTATGCACACGTGATGATGTGTTATAATAGGTCAAGCCTGACATTAACTATGTTTTGGCAATGTATTACAATATAGTTATAATTATTATTAAATTTTGTTTTTATATCTCTTAAACATTAATTGTGTATACATATACTTTTTACTTACTATTGCTACTTTCTTGTTTCTCAAAATTAAGTATATATATATATTTTGTTTTTAATTATAAAGAAACAAAATCCGGGGTTATGCAAAATATTTTGGCATAACCCCATTTCAGGTTATGCAATTTTTTAATTTGCGCAGGCCTGATACTAGCATTGACATTATACATCCCTCCACACCTGGCAGAGCTTTTTTCCAGTTGTGAAAGTCTGGAAGACATTCGCATGCCAATTGTTTTGATAACAATAACATATAATGATGTTTTGTTTGTCTTTGTTTTGGGTGACTGGCTATAATCTTAAGTTGGACACCAAAACAATTCTAAACAGTCTTTATTGTAAAACATACATACAAGTTAGGAAGAGGGGAGTGGATATCATAGGATGTATTACAAAACAATGCCATGGGGGTAGAGAGGGGACGGGGTATGGTTAAGTTACATACTTTAAAAAACAAACCATGAAAGCCAAACTATTTAATTTTCATTCATAAAATAAAATACTGCCAGTGTGGCCATTTTATTTCTAAATTGATGTTCTTCTATAAACATGAATTTATTACCAAAGAGGTCAAAGATGTACAGACCCATAGCACATAACCTATGTGGCCTATAGGGCCTGTGGAATTGGCACGATATCTGGAGGTTTGGTGACATATGTGGAGTGGCACAAGCTACATTTTTTATCTTTATATATAGCAGAACAATAACAGTGGCCACTGAATGTCAAACGTTTGGTAATTTTGATACATAGTCTTAGAGCTCATTAGTAGCACATACCACAATCTTTGCTATACCAATTTTGGTGCACATATGTGATTAAGAAGTAGCCCAGTGGACCCACCAGCTGGTATCGATCCTAGACCTACCATGTGTCCGATTGAGTGTTTTATCATTGGGCTTTAGCCCACCCTAGATATCAGGGGACAATCAAATATTACATAATGCTGGAGAGGTGGGTGGTTGATGTCCAAACGTCTCTTTGGGCTAAACACATTATTAACTGTTGAACAGTGTGGATCGTGACGGACTTTTTGTGTGTTATAGTCTTTATTTAAGTTGCTACATCTGGTTAACATGTTATAACATTGATTATGAAATCAAAATGCAGGCATAATTGTACTTTTACATCTTGGGAATTAAGTAGTAGCTGTTTGATGATATTCGTTGATAGTGATTATGAACGAGTGTAATAAAGGTGCAGTTGTGTTTTTATTTTACATTAGTATTGGACATTATAACATGGAAACAGATATATATGTTTTATGTAGAAATGCTATTTTTCCAAATGCTAAACGCAGTTAGAAACTACTAGAGGTTAACTTTATCATAAAGAAAAGTTATACCGAAAATGTATTACCAAGTTGTAGTTCAATATCAGAAAATTACATTACGTATGTTTTCATTTCCAATAAAGGCTATTTAAATTTTATTTTGAAAATATTTAAAATCCTGCATTAAAATAGGTTTTTACTTGAAAGGAAAGAGTGAACATTACAATGGCATCATGTAGGCCCTATTTATAAGGCGTTCTCGCTTTCTGAAAATATTTGGAACATTTAACGTTTAAGTTTTGTAACGTTTGCGTAAAAGCAAAAGTAGGATTACAACATTTTACTAGTTATTAGAGAGAAAAGAAAGAAGAACAGAACAAGGCCCTGGCACCCAAATTCATCATGGTCTCCCACACACAAATTTGTTATTAGGGAGTACAAATATACAGTAAAAGGCCTTTCCATGCATGGTAATGATTTAACCCAGAAGGTGACATTCTGAGTCTTATGATCTTTATAGACTCATTACATACGGTTGTATAAGCATGTCGGGCCTATTAAAAAAACCCACCTTGACTTAATTATAATATGAAAAGTAAAAATATGTGAGGACATGACGAACATGGACATCACTTTTATAACACTGTAGTAAATTCCAGAACTCTGAACATGTTCTGTAATTATCATTTCAGTTGAACTGAAAAATAATGAAAATTACAAAGTTTAAACAAATGTATTCTATTACCAGTATCATCATTTTATCAACGGTTACCAATAACGTTTATATAGCTACTTTTATTCTTGTTAAGGTTAGCTCAAGTTAAATAGTCTTAACATATATTTAGTTTCAAGAATAAACACTCCATAAACCTATAAATGTCTGAATAAATCATGTAGTGTGTCAGTCATTTCAGTCATTATTATCTGGATTACTGTATTTGTTATGTTCTTGTCTAGAAACATTAGTGCATTAGTGATTAATATGTAAAATATTTGATATCGCGAACTCAAATATTATCAGTGTAACATAGAATCATTGTGATATTAGAGCGGAAATATTTGTCTACGCGGTGGTAGGCAGAAATTTTGTGTATGTGTTATCTCTGACTGAGAGGGCGGCTATAATTGATGAAATATCCTTCTAGCTTAAGAACAGCAGAGTAGGCCTTCTTCGACTAACCACTTATGATGGAACATTTGTGGCACACGAACAACATGTGCAATTGCAATATCGAGTATAAAGTTTAGAACATAATAGTTGGGCACATATCTCCTGAACATGTCATTATTTTACAACTTGCAATTATTATTTTATTCAACTTTTTACCATGCACAGGTACGTTTTTCCGCTAGTATACTCTCTCACACACACACACACACACACACACACACACACACACACACACACACACACACTGACACACACATTTCCCCTCAAAACCAGGACCCTCACTAAACTAGAATTCCTTCAAAACCAGACATATTTGTCATTGATTTTTAAATATGTTTTAAATCAACCCTTTGTTATAAAGTAGGTCTCCCAAATCATTGATGATTTCAGTGTTCTTTGTTTTTAATTTAATATTATTACCAGTACTATCAAACAGCATTAAAGATAATTACCGTATGTTACCATTCCAGCATATTTTGTACACTTTTTATATGAATTTCATATGTAACATAAACATTATACATTAAAATGTGTTACTTTTCAGAGTGCAAATATGGCAACCGCTGGCTTGGGACTACATGTGAATGGACATTAAAAATATATTTCAACCATTCTATTCGACGATTCTGTGCTATTGGTTATTACAGAGTTAAATGCTGTGAACTATGTGAACAAATTCCCCACCAATGAACAAAGGTTTGAAATGTATTGATTATTTATTTTTATTGTTTTGAATAAACTGGTCACATTTATTGTTTTGAATAAAAGGGCCCCATTTTATGAAGCGATCTTTGTGCTAAGATCACCCTAATTGCACAAGGTTGTTAACCACTTTAAACAAAAGAGTGCTAAGATCGCTTTGTAAAACGGGGCCCTGTAAGTAACCGGCACAGGTGGGGCTGCATGAAGCTCTAACCCCCTCAATAATTCAGAATCAAAATTAATTTCAGGATATCTATTTTTCAAGATTATAACTTTTTATTTATATATGTGATGTGATAACTAATGAATTGTAAATAAAAGATATTTAAAACATGTATGAAGAGTTGTCTATTCTTATATATATATTTGCAATGTTATTTGATAATCGTAGAACAGTTTTAAACAAGATTTGGTCATTTGTTGTTCCATTTGAATTTCAATCAGATTCATCTTTGTGGAATTTTACTGAAAGAGAAAAACGTTTGGTTTGTTTAGCACCACCACAAGAGCACATTGATTGATTAATAATTGGCTATTAGATGTCAAACGTTTGGTTATTCTGACAGCCATCAGAGGAAACCCTCCACATGTTTACTTATGCAGCAAGGGATCTTTTATATGCACTTTTCTCCACCGACAGGAAAGCACATACCAAGGCCTTTGACCAGTTATGGTGCACTGGTTGGGACGAGAGAAAAAATCCAATCACTTGGATCCAGCAAGGTGGTTTGATCCTATGACGTGAGCACCTCAAGTGAGCACTCAACTGATACATTTTTTTTTATCCAAGATTAATATTAAAGACAAATATGGGTGTTCACATCACAATGATCTGCATGAAGTGGAATATTCTAGTACTAAAGATTTGATCCAGCGACATAAGCACCTCAAGTTAACCGATTGAGCTAAATTCGAACCCTTCTGGAGAAAGCGAGTTTTGTATGTTTTTAAAACAACAAGTTGTGAGATAAATGGTTTCTAACGAACACAAATGTATTATTCTATTTCTTGCATACAGGTATCTTCAAAAACCAGGTTTTAAGCAAATTTTAACATCTTTATCGACTAAAAGATATTTATAACCCAATTGTATCCGACTTGCACATCACAGACGCATGATTGCCAGGTTTCCTATGTCAGTGTAGTCTATTTCCACCGTGCTGGGTTTTTTTATTTATTGGAATTATGGCATTGGTGAACTGATAATCACCTAGAAGTAGCCAATCATAGGCTATGTCTTGAAATTGTCAACACACATACGTTCTTTATCCTAGAATGTATGTATTGAATAAAAGTAGTATGGGTGACCCTCTCTCTCTCTCTCTCTCTCTATCTATATCTATATCTATATATATATATATACTTTTATTACAACAGTTTGCTTCCGTATCATATATTAGGAATAAAATTGTATTGACAGTCTTATTGAAAAATGAGACGGGGCCCCAACATTTGGATGGATAATGAAAAAAAAATTGTGGTCAACCCGTATTGATTTTTTACATGCCAGTCGACAAGTGACTGTAGGTTCAACAATTGGTAGTCACTTAATCCTTGCGATATCATGCTATTTTTTACACAATTTAATCCGAGGCAATATTAGCATGTAGATCCATAGGAAAATAAATGGTGGTGTGCAACCTTGTGCAGAGATACGATTTTGACTGCGCCATGGTTTTGTCGTTTAGATTTTAGGAAGAATAATGCTTTTTATATCTTTAATTATTCCTAAAATGCACACCTATATGAAGTTCATTGCCTAATGCGCCAAAAAGCCCCACAATAAAACGAATAAATAAAATTGCTTTTAATTTTATCTGGCAAAATAAACCAGATATAATAAAACAGGAAACTTTAATTAAAAACTATCCAAACGGCGGCATTAAAATGTTAAATATTTAGAATTTTATGATAGTGTTAAAATCTACGTAGATCAGCACTCTTTCCATCTAACGTAAAGTGGAAACTATTGTTTGAAGTTACTACAAAATTATCAGTACAAAAACGAATTACGTGGGGAAATTATTTTATGAAATACAAATTAAGAATTTAAAGCACTATTTTTTGGAAAATGTCTTATGGTGGTTAATTCAAAAAAAAAAAAATTCCAGAAAGCATAAATGAAATAATCGGAATCAATATTTGGTAGAACGGTAAAATAACTGTCGACCAGAAACCCATATACACATGTATTATGAAAACTTAATTAAAAATTGTGTCATATTTATACAAGATCTAATTGATGAATAGAGT
>JAECMU010210995.1:0-10042 GCA_016106625.1 Dracogyra subfuscus | reverse complement strand
TGTGTAGTGGGATATGACACAGGAACCTTTTTAATGTTATTAATTGGCGAAAAGGTAAAAATGTCCGGGGATTATTTCGATGCCCGATGTCCCATAATTCAATGTAACACGGACACGGGTTAACAAGGACTATTTTGATGCATGTTTTTAATTTAAAAGTGTCTTTTCTGACATCAAACGTGCCTGATTAATTTCATTTAACATGTACACGGGTTAACAGGCACTACTTTGATGCTTGGTTTTAATTTAAAAGTGCCTTTTCTGACATCAAACTTGCCTCAATAAGTTAGGTTGCAGATTAAGATCTATTAATAAATCAATCTTTATTGCTTTGTATATGTATAAAACAAG
This sequence comes from Dracogyra subfuscus, assembly GCA_016106625.1. Lineage (NCBI taxonomy): Eukaryota > Metazoa > Mollusca > Gastropoda > Neomphalida > Peltospiridae > Dracogyra > Dracogyra subfuscus. The sequence continues at coordinate 9,691 of JAECMU010210995.1, read as the reverse complement.
AACATGGCATCTTTTAAAACATAAGTAAGACAATTTAAATAAGAACACTTGTACAGTCATGTATGGATTTTAAGTGAACAAGGGCATGTTTTGTACCTAAACAAACATAATATTAGATATATTTTAGAAGGTTTAATAATGAATATTACCCGGTATTACCCCCGCAGTTATTCATAATGGAAAATATCTTCCATATTTTCTCAGTGAGAAATATTCTGCATTGGTTTAACAAACAATACTATTGGACAATTGGATACTAAATATGACGTCATTACTATTTGACAAACACACAAAATGACGTCATGTAGTTTAAAGAGTTTTCCTTTACGGGTCTCAGTTTTTGGTGTTAAATTAATAACAAAATGTCATTTTAATGCAATTCATAATTATAGATTTTGAAGCAGAATAAAGAGAACTTGTGGGTTTTTTTAAAATTATCTATGAACGTGATAAATTGCAACGTTATAGTAATACTCATAACAGTGCACAAAGTGGTTTACATTGTTTCTATACAAGTTGGCCTTCGTGCATGGAAAATATAGGATTTTAGAGAAAAAAATAGGTGAGGTAATAAATTGAATAAACTCGGTTCCAGTAATTATCAAATTTATGTCCCTCATGAAATAATTTAAACAACAGAAAATTATTTCACTCTGGACATAAATTTGATAATATCTGGTAACTTGTTTGTTATCCTCTTTGAACTATGCTACTTATACTGAGGTCGAGGCTGTGGAAAGTTCTGCTGGTCTGTGTAAAGACATCAAACTCATCTCAATAATTAGCTTTAAAGCGGCTATGTCTGGAATATTTTTATTATTTAAGCATTTAGAAAAGTTAATCCAGTCACATTTGGTGCATATAACACGCCACACTCAGCATTGGATTCGCTATGCTGGCATTTCCAAGTTAAAAATAAAACTTTTGGCGGGCCCTCACTGGGCTAAAAATAGTACGGATCGGCTATTGTTGCATTACAAAAACCGAGCAGTCAATTTTAGTAGACACTCATGTCAACGTCGGGACTCGTACGCCTTTTGATTGTTACCTGTTTAAACACTGTTATGCTAATTTTTATTATTCACTACAAGTTGTACAACTTAAGAATTTTAGAGTTTTAAAGACTTTAAGAGTATCTTTATATAAAAACAACACAAAAACAAAATAACAATCGAGACTAATTTTCACAGTCTTATTGTTACTAATATCTGTATTTATAAGTTAACCGTTTTATTAAGCACTTTTATAATATCTGAAGTATCACTTTAAAAATCTTTCTGTACTACGGTAATATAGGATGTCCAATTAGTTTTGTATAGACCACACCACAACACACATTATAAAAAGGCGTATGATCGAGTCCGGTGTTTAGAACGTTGACATGCGTGTCTACTGAAATTGGCAGCTAACATGCGTTTGGTATTACAAAATGGCGAGCATTGTTCAAACTGGCTAGTAAGCATTTGACGATATGCGTTAATGACGACAACTCACAAGTGAATTAAAAGTGCAGTTATGCTTATGAACTTAGAACTTGATTGTATACGACTGAAACCAGACATTGCAGCTTTAAACTGAAATCAATGCCAAACAAGACGGACATACCGAGTAAAGACGTCGAACTCGAACACAGAAATGTAGTCGTTGCACGTGAGGTCTATGGTGGACTTCAAGGCCATGGCTTCGAGTGGCGAGCTGATCGGGTGCGTCTCGTTCAGCGTGCCGCGGAAATCCTTCCAAGAAACTATGATTCTGAAAACAAAGAATACAATTTATTTAAATACACCAGTGCTTCTAGATTATGGTAGCCCCACTTCCATGGCTAGTGATATTCAGTGTTGGGCTAGTAAATAACTACAATTGTCAATATTATGCTCGACGGCTAGAGAACAAAACAATTTAAATGTTGCAGTTAAAGTCTATTTCAGGGTTCAAACTTAACAGTCGCCCGATCGCCCCTGGTGACTGAAAATGATGACGGGCAACTGAAAATTCACAGTAAGGTTGCCTGCCTGGTGACCAATGTTTTTTGTTTTTTTTGCATGTTTCTCTTATAATCTGTTGCAATATTGTTGGCGGTTTTTTAGAAAATATTATTTGGGCAAGTGAAAATAGATCCAGGCAAGTGAAAGTGCTGTACGTCACCACTTGCCCAGATGGCAACTCAAAAAAAAAAGGTTAAGCACAGACACTGCTATTTAGTAAATATAAATATCCTGGTCCCAGCCCCAAAAATTGCCATTCCTGATGGCTAGTGAACAAAAATCATGAAATGTTGCAGTCAAGTCTATTTTGTAAATATGAACATCCCAGCTCTCGAAATTCGCGGCGGCAACCAGCAATGCCGTCGCGAAAGCTATCGCAAACTTGATTTGCAACAGCCTTTCATTGCCGTCGCAAATCTGTGAGTGGTGAAAAGTAGGTAGGCATTTCTCTCTGAACTCTGTCCAATTACAGATCCCAGAAAAAAGCATACATTTATTATCGTGTGTAGCTCAGTTTCCTCAATAAATATAAATTGGTTTATTCCAGTATAGAAGCTTACGAAAGTAAAGTTGAGATGTTATACATGTAGTTTAGCATATTATTTGTCCGAATTTCAAGGGCCGACATCCTGTTGACATCCTGTTCCCATCAGCAAAATTGCCATGCCCGATGGCTAGTGAAATGCTGCAGTGAAGTCTATTTTGTAAATATGAATATCCTGTCTCCAACACACAAATGTTAGCGCCGTGGGTATAAATAGGAGTGGGCGGAGCTTAAATCCAAAATGTTTGAAAGTTTGACAGTTTGAAAACACATCTTTATTGGGGATACATTTTTACCTCCGTCTCTAGGCAACATATTTGAGGCTAGTGATTGCTTCATCATGGCTAGTAAATGTTTTTAATCACTGATCCCATGGCTAGTGGATTTTATAGAACCCCTGTATATACATTCAACACATTTTAGTTCAGTATTGCAGTGTTCAAACACTTAACGGTCACCCGATCGCCCCTAGCGACTGAAAACAACGACAGGCGACTGACAACTCATAGTAAGGTTACCCGCCTGGTGACCGAGTTTTCTTTAAATTTTTTCGTGTTTTCTCTTATAATCTGTTGCAATATTGTTCTTTTTTAAGACAATATTATTCGGGCAAGTGAAAATAGAGACGGGCAAGTGAAAGTGCTATCACCACTTGCCCAGATGGCAATTCAAAACAAAAGTTAAGCGCAAACACTGGTATTGATAGTATGATATATATATATTGTGTGTGTGATGGGAATCCTATTTGTTTGTGGTTATTACAATTGTTATTGTGTTTGGTAGTGCTGGCCAACATGTGTAAGCTGTATATCAGCATTCGGATCTGTTAATAAGGGGATTGGACTGCACTGGACTGTTGGACAGGGCGGACGTACCCGAAGCAGGGTCGTACCACGAATTGACATGTCAAACCCAAGCGTGACGTTGACAGGAGCCGATAATATTCTGACACCTGACTGACTGACTCGGTAGCAGGGGTGGGGAAACATAAAATTGTCAATCGGTCCCACTTGATGTCGTCACTACCGGGGGGGTGTCAGAGGGCAATAAAGAAAGGAATAAATAAAAAAAACATTTAAACTACGATATTTGCCCAATATTTTTTTTTTAAATTATAGTGTCATTTGTGTAGTTTTATCTTGAATCATGAACGTTGAAACAATAAAAATGAAAACATGAAACCTTTTTTTTACATCACATCAGTGGAAAAAAAATCCACAAATTGTATATATTTTACATAATGGAATAAATAATATAAAAAAGGAATAAATATTATGAATTTAATTCCCATATATTTATAAAAAGTATGAGTATTCAGTACAGTATCCTGAAAATTAATAAAAGATCGCACCATAGAAGCGTTTGACAGCCTGAGCAAGTGCATGTTTAGACAAAGAGAGTAATAACGTGATCACTGATTGGATGAAATTTGACCTCTTCTGGCTCTAGAGTAGAGATAACAGTAGGCTACATGTAGCCGTTTCCCTTACTCGCACATGTTGAAAAAAAAGGTGGAAACCTTTTGTTAGTTTTAAAAATCCCTTATCATTATTGGATACACTATACAGTCAACAATAAATACCGAGTCGGTAGGTAATGGAGGGTTTGGAGGTGGACCATATATTTAGTTAATTTAATGACTGTGTAGTATAATTATTGATTTAGTATTTATTAATGACAGTGTGTAAATAAAATATTGTTAAAGTTGCTTGGTCTCTTGTAATGTGTTATCTTATAGTTTATTTTCAATATTATTACTACAATACGCGACTGGGGTAAATGCTACAGAAAATCGGAATCCTATTGCCTGGATGAAATGGTAGCCATGCCCCCCCATTGAGAAATGTGTGTAGATAAGCAGGGGTTCCCGCTACAATATTAACAGCTGCCTCACCCCACCCCCCATATGTGTATACAGCAGTGGTGTATTCAACACATACATGTATACATGTAATTGTATATGTACTTCTCCCATCCCTAGTAATGAAAGACAAGCGTATTCCATGATGTTAGTCCATGCGGAATAAATCGGTCTTGCATGACTACGTGACTTTTGTTGTTTGAGCTGATATTTAACATTGGGCGACGTCACGAAAATGCAAGAAATGTTTTTATATTTCATAAAAACAAGGAAACATGCTGTCATAATGAAATTATACTATCATTTTCAGTTTATATTTTTAGTATAAACCACTTTTGGGTATGACCTTTTCAATGGCTATGATTATTTTAATGTAAGATAAATTAATAAAAAATATGTTTTTCACGTTTTCACAAAATGCTTGTTTTTCATCTACATCTCCATTATGTATCCATGTGGGACAGGGCTATTCCACCCTCGGGTACATAATATGATGTAAGGATGAGGCCTGCTGACACATGGACACATATGGTGGATTCTTTTAGTATACCATTGTTAACATTAGACTAAAGGGTGTATCCTACCAAATCAAATCCAGCCCCTCACACTTTAAAAGTGAACCAGAGAAAATACGGGTACCTGATACATGTTTCAAGCACAAGATACTGGATACAAATACTATCACCCCTCACACTTCAAGAGAATCAGAAAAAACAAATTGGGGGTCAAGCTGCTTGTTTCTGACATAACGGGTAGTGTCTATGACTACCCTACATGTAGTTCCGCATATTGAGTACTTTTTTTTTACAGGTATCCAAACATGTTTCAAGCAAAAGGCTACTCGACACATTGGTACTAGATGAAATAAAATTGCATTTTTATTTACCCAAATGAAACCATTATTGTTTACACCCAATACTACTCACATTTAGAACCAATCACAGGACTTGTGGTATGTGTTCACTTCTCTATCAAAAGTTGGGTGCACCTCAAACTTTGACCCAGCCATGCGTGTCTGCTGCTAACGTAATTGCTAAATTATAAATTTGAGTACTTTTTTTACAGGTACCCCATACATGTTTCAAGCAGGCTACTTGACGCAGTTGTACTATAAATGAAATAAAATTGCTTCTTTTTTGGTTTACCCAGATGAAACCATTATTTTTTTACATTCATTCATTCATTTCAACTTATTGTTGTGCTTATATCCAATTAAGGTTCAAGCACGCTGTCCTGGTCACACACATCAGCTATCTGGACTGTCTGTCCAGGACAGTGGGTTAGTTGTTAGTTGGTTAGTGAGAGAGAAGAAGGGTGTGGGGGCCTTACACCTACCCACTGAGCCCATAAGAACTCGCTCTGGGTTGGAGCCAGAACCGGGCTGCGAACCCTGTACCTACCAGCCTGTAGTCTGACACACAACACACTCACATTTATAACCAATCACAGGACTTGTAGTATGTGTTTACTTCTCTATCAAAAGTTGGGTGCACCTCAAACTTTGACCCAGCCGGAAGTTATTTGGTTTAGTACTACCTAAAGAGTAAACATGTTTAACATGCATACATGTATACAAGTACATGTCAGGGTTTATAGGCTGAAGCCCATAACAATATTAGCAATTTGACGAATTTGCTAAGAAAATTTGTTGCTAAATTCAAATTTCATAAATCCAAACATCAATAATAGAGGTACATCTACATGTATAAAAGAGAGACGATTTTCAAATTGACTTCTCTCCTGTCCTGGACGGAGGAGCTGGCCAAGGCGTGCACTACAACAGCTTGCTTTGACTATGCACGTTAAACCCTCTGACCTGACCTGACCTGACATGATCTGGCTTTTGGGCAAATTAGCAATCAAATATATAAATTTATTATTATTATATTTGCATTTGGCAATTTGGCAAGCGATGATTTAAACTGTTTATAAACAGAAAATATGTATAGCAAAAATTAAGTCATTAGTTGTCAGTGTTGAGATCAACCTAAAAAATTTACATATATATAAAATGTAGTTAAAAATAACAATTAATTAATTAGTAAAAATAAAAAGTGCCGATCCTGATACAATATATATTTTTTTAAATGAAGACAAGACATACAAAAAAAACACCTACAGGTTGGCCTTACATTAACATAAACATGACATTAAATTAATTCAACACCCCTTTATTTCCACAATGTTGTGTTCCTTCTTATGGATCTGGGCTAGTCCATTGTATCCTGTAAGTGACAGGCCCAGTAAATGTACACAGACACATGTATGTAACTTGATATATATTGTACATGGTTAAGTATAATAATAGCATACATCCTGTGGATGTAGATTAAATAAAGATTCAAATTGCAACTGATACTGATCTGAACATGTCAGTTACATAAAAAAAGGTTTTATTTAACAACGCATTCAACACATTCTATGTGTGGTTAAGGTTAAGGACCACACAGATATTAAGAGAGGAAACATGCTGGCGCCACTTCATGGGCTACTCTTTTCGATTAGCAGCAAGTGTTCTTTTATATATGCACCATCCCGCAGACTGGGTAGTACATAACATGTCCTTTGATATACCAGTTGTGGTGCACTGGATGGAATGAGAAATATACTAGCTAGTAGCCCAATGGGCCCACCAATGGGGCTCGATCCCAGATCTAGTGCTCATTAAACGAACACTCTACCACTGGGCTACGACCCATCCCTTGAACATAGGATAGAATATGGGCTACTCTTTCCGATTAGCAATAAGGGATCTTTTATTTGCCGTTCCCACAGGCAGGATAAAACATACCATATAGCCTTTCATATATATATATATATATACCAGTCATAGTGCACTGGCTGGAGCGAGAAATAGCCCAATTGTTTTTATTTGTTTCATGTTTTTGTTTGTTGTGTTTGATGGGATTTCTAATCTTTTTTGTTTGTTAAATAAGGCTTTTATTTTTCTTCTTTTTTGGCCATTTTGTTTTGTTTTTAAAGAGTTGTACAAATCAAAATAAATTACAATTTAAATGTACATGTAGTTGCACATGCACATAACCAATTTTCGGGCTATTCAAACTGCTAATCTGTGGAGTCCTGACATTTCTAATTTGTCTGTAATCCTGCATGTATTAAACAAATGTACAAATGTATAATAGGTACATTTAAAAAACTAATAATAATAAAGAAATAAAAAAAAACTAAATAAAAAAACAGCTTCACAAAACATAATACTGTGTACATACAGTATAATATGAACTCAAAACATGTACAGGCAAATATCCCCGAGCTTTGAAATTTTTAACTTCCTTGATGCAGTGAGCGAGTCATGCTCTAGCTGTAACTATCTACAGTGAACCCTACACACGAATGTAAGGGTATATAAATATATATACCTTCACACGAACAGGCAATAGTTTGCTCTAATTCGTGATACATATTATAGTACACATGTCTCAGGTTACTTCACAATAATATTGCATTTAACACAACACTAGAGGAGAGACACAGCCCAGTGGGTGTGGGATGTAGCTCAGTGGTACAGCGCTCTTTCGATGCGCGGTCGGTATGGGATCGATCCCCGTTAGTGGGCCCCATTGGGCTATTTCTAGTCACAGACAGTGCACCACAACTGGTATATCAAAGGCTGTGGTATCCTGTCTGTGGGATGGTGCATACAAAAGATCCCTTGCTGCTAATTGGAAAGAGTAGCCCATGAAGTGACGACAGTGCGTTTCCTCTCTTAATATCTGTGTGGTCTGTAACCATATGTCTGACGCCATATTACCATAATTATAATGTGTTGATTGCATTGTTAAATAAAACATTTCTCTAGCCAAGTGGTAAAGCTCCAACTTGATATTCAATCGGTTTGGGATTGATCCCCTGTCGGTGGACCCATTAGGTTATTTCTCGTTCCAGCCAGTGCACCACGACTGGTATATCAAAGGCCATGGTATGTGCTATCTTGTCTATATGTATATATAACTGTAATATAAAATATCCCTTGCTACTCATGCAGAGATGCACAAATCGGTTGTCTGTGTGCTCGGGACAACCAAAGTGTGTTGCCGGCAACCATTCTTTGTTAAACAGTTGCCAGATGGGCAACAAATAAAATCATAAAACAAATAAAATTAAAAACAAAACTTCATGACACTCGGACAGTCACTGCCAATTCAAAAGTATCAGCACTGACAACTTGATTGACAGGCGATATAAATATCTACCCTAATGCTGCCATCTACTTAGTGTCCAACATGCACGACTTTGGCAGATTAAAAGAATCCTTCATAATATCATATAATGTGTCCATGTGGGACAGGGCTATTCCACCCGAGGGTACATAATTTGTTGTCAGGGACGAGGCTTGCCGAGTCCCTGACATCATATTATGTACCCGAGGGTGGCATAGCCCTGTCCCACATCGATACATAATGGAGGATTATTTTTCTCCTATCCAGTAGATGAAAAACAAGCATTTTGGGAAAATGTGAAAAAACTACATTTTTTATCTTACAATAAAATAATCATAATCATTGAAAAGATTGTACCCAAAAATTGTTTATACTAAAAGTATAAACTGAAAATGATAGTAAAATTTCATTATGGCAGTAGGTTTCCTTGGTTTTATGAAATATAAAAAGTATTTCTTGCGTTATTTTGCCATTTACGTGACGTCACCCAATGTTAATATCAGCACAAACAACAGAAGTCACATTTATTCCGCATGGGCTGACGTTATGGAATGCGCCTGTCTTGCATGACCAGGGATGGGAGAAATTTAGTGCCCAAACTAGCTGGTTCCTACCAATTTTCGCTAGAATTTATTTCCTATTCACCCTAAAAACCTTGTTGACAAATCCCAATACTGACGACATGTGCTTACATTCATAAAACTTTTATGAAATATGTGAGCAACCAAGAGATGATATTGGGCAACTTCAGCTACTGGTTGCCCACCAGTCAGCCATGACAATTTCACATTTGTGCACCCTTGCTACTAATGGCAAGTAACTTAGTAATGGAAAAATGCATCAGCTTTCCTCTTTAACACTATAGGCATATGTCAAAATTGCCGAATGTTTTATATCAAATAGACGACATGGTTGGAATTAACGGTCACCCCTGGCGACTGAAAACGACGACAGGCGACTGAAAACCCACAGTAAGGTTGCTCGCCTGGCGACCGATTTTTAAAAGCAAAATTTAAATCAATTATTAATAAATAAATAAAAGTATTATTCGGGCAAGTGAAAATAGCACCGGGCAAGTGAAAGTGTTGTCACCATTTGCCCGGATGCCAACTCAAAAAAA
>JAECMU010210962.1:0-11425 GCA_016106625.1 Dracogyra subfuscus | reverse complement strand
GACAACTGAAAATTATTTCACTCAGGACATAAATTTGATAATAACTGGAAACTCGTATATTATCCTCTATTTAATAGTTATTTACACATGATGTTACCAATAAAGTATTAGAACTTATTTATCTAATGCAATTAATTAAAAAGACATTTCTGAGTTTGCTGCATTGTAAGATGTTTCCGACTAATAAAATATTTCTACGAATAAACTTACACTGGATTTGGTCTTCAAATAATTTTGTACGTACGAAAAAATAATATTTTAGGAAATAAAATAAAACGTAACCTAGTACACATATTAGAACAATCAGAAACACCTTTGATATAAAGCTACTAATATTTTATGCAGAAAAATATATTTGATATGTAATTATAATCGTTAAAAAGTCTCCGTTAGTCGATAACATCTTAAAAATTGCTGCAAACTCAGGAATGTCCCTTTAAAGTAGATGTTTAATAGAGGTACAACCTAATTAATTACCTATTTTTACTTATTAATTATTTAGTAATTAGGTTGTTTTATGGCAACAATGATAGATACGCACAGCACATGTACAATAGCCCAGCAAGGCTGAGTCAGGTCAGCCACATTGTTGGAATTCCAGCCAGTGTTCATTATTCAGCTGTGCTGGGGTCACCTGCACATATTTACAAGCGGATGTTTGACAGCGCCAATCAGTGAAGCCATGCAAGTTTATCAAGGGTATGTGGGGTTTTATTTATGTTTACAAACTAAAACATTATTTTAGCAAAGTTAAAAAATGGATTATAACAGCTTCACTAAAAAAAAATTAATTATTTATTAAAGTAATTTTTTTGCCTGGAGTACATGACTTAATTAGTAATAATGGGAGTTTTTACCGTTTAACAGTTCTATTTATAGGACTAAATTTGATATGTAAAGTAAATAACAGTATATGCAGAAAAAAGTTGTCGTATTCCAAAACAACATTGAAATTATAGAGAGCAGCTTAGAAGATTGACATTAAATACTAATATACATTTGGTGCTCAAATCTTTAATGATAGGAAGTATTATTTAGAAAAGAAAAAGGTATAAAGGAAGGGATAAAGTACACGTTTGATATAAAATATCATACAAATTTGCATATTTGGGAGACAACTTCAGTAGTATAGTTTGAAGTAGTTCAGTGTTATTAATTAGTGATAATATAGAAATTAGACTCAGTTATACAGAAAAAACTAAAAACACCCAGATTGAAATATATTAAATGTAAATAAATAATAATTGTTTATTTATTTTTGCACATCTTGTTTGGGTTACTCATGTGCCTTTCAAATCACTCATGATTCATCTTGACAAATAAATTATTATTTCTCAAATGAGTTGTTATGAATGTATGGCCACGGTCGTTACAAGTTTTAAAATATTAAAATTGTATTTCATGATACTGGAAGGAAGGAAATGTTTTATTTAACGACGCACTCAACACATTTTATTTACGTTTTATATGGAATTGGATATATGGTCAGACCGCACAGATATTGAGAGAGGAAACATGCTGTAGCAATTTCATAGGCTACTCTTTTCGATCAGCAGCAAGGTTTCTTTTATATGCACCATCCCACAGACATGACAGCACATACCACGGCCTTTGGTATACCAGTCGTGGTGCACTGGCTGGAACACAAATAGCCCAATGGGCCCACTCACGGGGATTGATCCCAAACCAACCACACATCAAGCGAGCATTTTACGACTGGGCTACGCAGCCCTCGAAATTCGCGGCAGCAATCGGCAATGCCGTCGCAAAAGCTATCGCAAACTTGATTTGCGACAGCATTTCATTGCCATCGCAAATCTGTGAGTGGTAAAACGTCTGTAGGCATTTCTCTCTGAACTCTGTCAAATTACAGTTCCCAGAAAAAGCATAAATGTATTATCGTGTATAGCTTAGTTTCCTCAGTAAATATAAATTGGTTTATTCCAGTATTGAAGCTTACGAAAGTAAAGTTGAGATGTTATATTGTAGCATATTATTACAGCAGTGGATCATATGTGAATAATTTTGACAGCAGTAATCTTTTCTTTAAAATTGCCGCCGTAGTGCCGTTGCAAAATTGATTTGCGACGGCACTTAACTGCCGTAGCAAATTTGTCCGAATTTCAAGGGCTGGCTACGTCCAACCCCCTTCATGGTATTGGAAACACCAGGATGACCAGAAACACTTTGAACTTACAGAAATGAATAATCTAAATAATAAAATCGATTGATCAGAAACAAGGGTCTGTCAATTACAAAAACAACACAATAAACTAATTTACCTCAGAATGAAGAAAGCCTAAATCTGAATTCACAGGACTCCTGTTGGGCGAATTCACTGGGGTCTCCATGCCGTTTGACGTGAGAATTGTGTGAAGAAAATTCAACGGTGGTTTAAAACAAGTTTCCTGGGTTTTAATTCCCAATCCGACATACGTTCCAGCATGGCCGGTGTCAATTCTGGAGGCAGCAGGGTGGTTCGACTTCGCTGAAACATTAATAGGGGAATTAGCTGGAGTCTCGACAAAGTCGTGCAGGAAGGGAAGTGGTTTCGAAATACCGACATTTGGATTCAAAGAGCACGGATTAATGTGACTGAAAAGAACAGCACATTCCTCGTCGTCATAACAACCACTGCCCAATGGATACACCTTCTCCGGGCTCAGCTGCTGCCCCAGATCGGAATAACAGACTCTCGAAATGTCCGACATAATGTTTCCTGGAGTGTCTCCAAAACCAAGAGATTTCGGTTTGCCGTTCGGTTGCGATTTTCCAGCCTGCCGACCGAGAATTGCACGAGGCTCGTGTTGATGGTGACCGGGACTTAGTTTCGCTGTCAGCACATGACTGTCGTTCCTCGGCGGACTTGAAGAAATTGTCTTCCTGCTCTCACCACCCAAATGTCCACCCATGGGAGCGCCGATACTAAACGCTGCCGTCACTTCCGTAGGGGTCGTTTCATCCAAACCGCCATCCTCCTCACAGGAATTATTGCTGTCAACGTCAACTGCATTAGCTGTGGTAATATGATCAGTGTCAGTTTTATACACATCAGCCGCACTTTTCATATTTGTGTCATATACATTGCTGTTCTCATTCTCCTGTTCTCCAACACTACATACACCAATATCCTCCAACCCTCCGACCAAACTGTCAGCACCAATATCGCTTTGACTATAACGATCCTCTTCTGTGCCAATACCCACAGCAGCCATGCTATCGTGCCCCTTCAGTTCTCCAGTACTAAACGGAACTAGATCTCTGCCATTGGCCATAGCGCCGACACTACTACTTTGTTCTGTTGTTCCTCCAGCACCAACATCGGTATGACTACACTGAACCTCTTCACTAGCGGTCTGCACAGCAACAAGATCGCTACCACCACCCGGATTCTGTGTTCCTGTGGCTGAAGTACAAACGATGTCGCTACAGCCACTCGGATTCCGGTCTCCGACCCCTACTTCACTAAGACCACCAGTGCCACCGCGATCCCCTTGCTCTCTGACAGTGTACACCGCACTAACACCACTCTGGCCACCATCATCATTATCACGACCACCACCGCGATCCTCTTGCTCTCTGACAGTGTACACCGCATTAATACCGTTCTGGCCACCTCGATTCTTGTCCCTGATATCTACATCAATATTATGACCACCACCGCGATCCTCTTGTTTTCTGACAGCATCGAGGCAGCCATTTTGATTTTGTTCCCAGAAACCGACATCACTACAATGATCACCACTGTCACCATCACCACTGCGATCCTCTTGGTCTCTGACAGCGTACATAGCACCAACGTCGCTGCGGCCACCTTGCAGAAAGAGAGGTGGCGAAAACCCTTTTGATGATTCTCGATGGAGGTAGCACTGGAAATCAGCCATATCACTCTTCCTGCGAGCATCCGTCTTCTCCAGCGACGCAAGTTCATTCTGGCTGACACTGTAACCAGTCCGGTCTCGGTGGGAAGATCTTCGACTGGAGTACGAATTCGGACTTTGCAAGTAATTCTGAATCACCAAACTGCTGAGATCCATGGGATTGGTCACGTAATTGGTGTTCTTCGATGTGACGCTTTGTCGGAACACGTTGCTCAGATCTACATCTTTCTCGGGGATGAGCTGCACGCCTGGAGAGAGACACTTGTCCGGGTCCGGCGTGGACGACATGAGTCGCTGATTAAACGGCGTCTTGATATCGACGACCGGCGCTCGAGTCCGCGGAGTGTTCCGCTCTCCACTCATCAGAGCAGCTATCATAGTGTCGGGCGCTGCAAGGAAAAAAAAGGAAAGGAATGACACCTCAGCACCATTTTGTTTTTAACTATGGCTATTATTACATGAAAATGTTTTTGGCAAAATTTTCAATAAAGTTTTGCTAGTTTGAAATTTGCGATTGGTGATTTAGCCGAGAGGTACAGCTAGTCTTGACTGCGTAAGAATATCTAAACAGTTCACTTTCTCTCTTCACTACTCTACTTTCTCTTCCTTTCCTTTCTTTTCGCAATTAATATTTATATCGGGTAATAAAATAATGTGGCTGGTAAGCCATGGACAGGGTACCACAAAATATATGTTAAAAAAATATGTACAAAACTCACTGATCTTATTATACAAAAGAGTCAACTAATGTTCACAATTTAGGCAATATGTATAGGTTTTTTTTATGGACATATGAAATCAAAAATATTTTTACAAACTTGTAAACAAAAACAAAAATGGGAAGGGACATAACTCTTTTGACAGGTAAACTTTAACCTTCTGACAACTGCAGGTGAGATGTCTCGCCCGACTTCACGCCAGTCGACATACTGTACACTGTATACAGTGCATTCCCAAATTCATATTTCCCACTATTTTGTAAACGCTACTTTTTAATTTTTTTGCCTAATTTTAGTCAACATCAACGGATCTAAAATATCATAAAAACTATAAAAACTCACAAAAATAATACTTACCATTTCAAATATGAACTTTATTTTATGTATTTATTAATTATTTATTTAAGTGTATATATATATATGTGAGTAAAAATTATAAAACTTGTACCCACTCAAAAGTGGTTTTTGCCAAAAATTAATCCAGTAGTCTAAAGGTTAATGTAATTTCACGGACCGAATGATTGCAATTTGAAGTAGGGAAATGAACATGTTTTAATCAGTATGCTGACATTACGACTGGTAGTACCTACAATTGCAGGGTGCACATTCCAGTCTATGACAAGCCATTAATCACGGCTCAAAATGGCGGCCTGCAAAAATGAGTCAATTTTTTAAGACCTAGCTATTTAACTGCTAATTCTGTTATATTTTATATTCTCATTACACATAACAACAAACCGGCCTCGGTGGCCTAGCGGTTAAGTCGCCGGACAATAGGCTGGTAGGTACTGGGTTCGCAGCCCGGTACCAGCTCCCACCCAGAGCGAGTTTTTAAGGACTCATTGGGTACACCCTCTTTTCTCTTTAATAACAATAACAACTAACCCACTAATTTCTATTCTGTCCTGGACAGACAGCTCAGATAGCTGAGGTGTGTGCCCAAGACAGGCGTGCGCTATAACAGCTTGCTCTGAATGTGCACGTTAAACAATATTAAAAATGAAAAAAACTAACATTTTATTAATTAACTATACAATTATACTTGTTGATATTAAGCAATAATGTGCATTATGTATTGTTAAATACGCATACCAGGTAAAATGCCTTGATTGTCCTCTGACAGATAATGTACACCAGATATATTCAACTTGCTGTTGATGAGAAGTTTTACCAATGGATGTAAATTTTCAGTGCCATCAATGATGCTCCAAATTCATGGCAAATTATCTGTGATTGCAATGACTGTCAGTGCCATTGTTAAGTTCAAGCCCTGAGGCAGATTAGCATCCAAGAAATATAAAACTGTTACAGGGACATACCCTAGTTTCAGTTCATGAAAATTAACATTAAGTTTAGTTTAATTTACAAACCTGTAACACATTTTGATAAAGATACAATTGAGTGAAACATGAGTCTTTGACTTTGAAATGGTGAAATACCCTCGAAAATAGAATAAAACTCGATTACGTAATTGTTACTTCTCAGAGGCACGTGCCTCTTTAAAAATATGAAAAATACAATTTGTGATATTAAAAAACATCAGGATGACCAAAAACACTTTGAATGTACGGAAATGGATACTTTAAACAATAAAATTTAAGTAAAGTATGATTTCAGTTACCAACAAATGCCTCTAATAGTCAAAACTATGTCTTAGTGTTTAAAAACTAGGGTATGTCCCTTTAATATAATACATTTTGTAACAAAGCAAGACTAACTACATGTACAGACTGAGTAACCATTATACATTTTATGGATTGTATGTTACATTTATTACCCACCTGGCCTGGTGCTAATAACACTTGTAGAGTCCAGACTCGAGACTATCAGAGTCTTAGATCGTAATGTCATGACAACGTCTGCACTCTAAAACATTTTAAGGAGCGGGACGTGGCCCAGTGGTAAAGCGCTTGCAATATTGAAAAAATAAAGAAATATATTTTAACTCTGTAATGCCTAAATTCTGAGGTTATAAGTCTCTCTAAACTATACCAAACCCTCACCTTGCCCCATGCTATTCTTTTGATCCAGAGGTCAAACATTTTCAAACACTATAGTCTATACCAAACCCTCATCTTACCCCATGCTATCTTTTTGATACAGCAGGCCATAAGTTTTCAAACTATATAGTCTATACCAAACGCTTGCCATACCCCATGCTATCTTTTTGATCCAGAGGTCAAAAGTTTTCAAACACTAAAGTCTATACCAAACTCTCACCATACCCCATGTTATCTTTTTGATCCAGCTGGTCATACGTTTTATATGAAGTCTGTATATATTTTGGCCTAATTATTTTTTTTATTATTATTTTTTAAATAACAGCAGGACATATTTTACTCTGTATTTCAATCCCTGAATTACTACAAAAATCATAATGTAAGAAACAAAAAAATGGTTTTGTTGATTGAGTACTCACTTGACGTGTTTGCATTACAGGATCAAAGCACCATAGTGGAATCATTCAGCTGATTGTATTTTTTCTTGTTCCAACTGGACAGAGGCAGTGGTATGCATTTTCCCCGTCTGTGGAAAAGTGCACATAAATCATCCCTTGCTGCATTAGCGAAAATGTAGCAGGTTTCTTCTGATGACTATGAATCAGAATTACCAAATGTTTGACATCCAATAGCCGAAGATTAATTAATCAATGTGCTCTAGTGGTGTCATTAAACTAAACCAACCAACCATTAGAGCACATTGATCTATTAATCATCGATTATTTGATGTCAAACATTTGGTAATTTTGAGTCTTAGAGAGGAAACCTGTTATATTTTTTCATTAGTAGCAAGGGATATTTCATATACACTATCCCACAGACAGGAACAAGAAATAGCCCCATAGGCCCACTGATGAGGATCGATCCCAGACTGACTGTGCATCAAGTTTGAGCTTTACCACTCAGTCAGGGCTATCTCTGGCATTCGCCAAATTCGCGAATTTTAAAAAGAATTGACAAATTTTATTTCAATATGGGGAAATAAATTCCCGAAATAATTGAAATTTTGTTAGAAAATAAGTAATTTTTGTAAATAATTTTGTAAATAAATTTTACTAGATAATTTGGCGAAATTTTCTGCTGACCCAGAGGTTCCATCGCATAATGTAAGAGCACTGCATAATGTGAAATATCACTTACAATCAGGTGCCTCAAGCTGGAAGTCAACTCTCGATGTCAGGCCAGCCGCCTGCGATTCATCAACCTTCCCATAACACGGCGATGATAACACCTTGCTGCGACCACCTGCTTTAAACAAAAGAAAAAATAAATACATAGAGAGGATAACTAGACAATAACTAGTTAATGACGTACAATATTTGCTTTATCCTGTGAAAGTAAGAATGGAAAATTTGGCAAGGCTCTTCCGAGCGAAATTTCTCATTCGGCCTGAACATTTTAAAGCCAATATCCCACAGTATTAACTAGTTATTCTCTTTATCCTGCAGATCATAAAAAGCTATTATTTCTTTTATTTCAGCTACAATGTACGATGACTTTGAGGTAAAGTTAGTGATTTTGTTATGTAGCTATGCATGGGAAATCACATGAGTGACGCCAAAGTCATATACCGCTACTATGCGTATATGACTGTGCTGTATCCGTCACTATAATCTGTCAATAGAAACAATGGTTGCAGGATAAAAAAATTTATATTTGTCCAAAAACATTTCAGCACATATTAAACCAAATCTATTCCTTTACCACTGGTCCTGACACCCTCCAATCCCCACATCCCCCTGCCACTTATTTTCCCTCAAGTAATTAATTCCGCATCTGTATAATTGTCCTGTATTACCATACTACATTACATTCATGTTATATTCTCATCACCTACCTCCACCATAACAAGCATTTTGAAAGTATCGAAGCAATACATGTTCCCTACTGGGTTTGTTTGTTTGTTTGAACGACGCACTCAACACATTAAATTACGGTTATATCGGCGTCGGACATATGGTTATGTCGAGAGAAAAAAAACAGTGGTTAGCTGACGGGGATCGATCCTAGACCGACCGTGCGTCAGGCGGGCACTGTACCACTGGGCTATGCTGCCCCCTCCCTACTGGGCCCCAAGATATTGTGTTTTTTTATCTCCTGGGTTCAAGGGCCATAACTCTGTCAAAAATGGGTAAATCACTATGAAAGTCAAACTTGATCTGTAACAGTACACTGTAAAGCTATACACAAAAGTTCAAATCAATATCTTGAGGCACTGTGAAGAGAGCTCAATATCCTTAAGCACTGCGAAAAGAAAAGTCTGGAAAACTATATGTGGGACAGATGGACAGACGGACAGAAGGATGGAAACAAAAGCTATAATCCCCTCTGGTTGGACCTGGAGGGTATTAACAAGGTAATTCGGTAAAATAATTCTATGTATCAATTAACAATGCTGGAAAATAATTGTGGTTTTCTGCAATGTTTTGCAGTTTGAATAGATAATTTGGCACACAGAGCTAGCACCCGGAGTTGGGACGTAGTCCAGTGGTAAAGCGTTCGCTCGATGCGCAGTCTGTCCATATAATTGTAAATAAAATGTGTTGAGTGTGTCATTAAATAAAACATTTCCCTCCTCCCTGCCTTTTAAAAAATTCGGAGGCAGGATATACAGCCCAGTAGTAAAGTGTTTGCTTGATGTGCAGTTGGTCCATATATTTGTAAATAAAATGTGTTGAGTGCAACCCCAATTAAAAATCCACATTCTTCACCAGCTGACCTTTCTTTCTGTCCAGCAAATGGTATAGCAGCTCAGAACACCGGTCTATTCCGCCGCGACTGGCCGAAGTGACTTGGTCGCTTTCAGAAACCTCGGAATACAGACTGTAACAAGATTTAGTCTTGGATGTCGCTGCCGCCGTCGTCTTCACACCTTTACGGTCTCGCTTGTCCTTCATACTCGTTGTGCTGCCGCTTCTAAGAAGGAAAGGAATGTTAGTCCAGTTAAATGAGGAAGTTATTCAAGTGTTTTGTGCTACCGAACATAGGACCCTTCCCAAAAAACTAGGTGACACAGAAAATCAGTAAATATTTTTGCAATCATATTTGTTCAAGGTAACAATGTTCAGGCATCTAAAAATTGCAAGAGAGAGATAAGTTTCGTTCAAGCATAGCTCACATAAGTACAATTTGCATAACCCATAATTACAGACATACAGACCTTAAAGTGACATTCCTGAGTTTGCTGCAATTTTTAAGATGTGATCGAGAAACAAAGATTGTAATTACATATAAAATATATTTTTCCCTATAAAATATTAGTGGCTGTGTATTAAACATGTTTCTGGTCATTCTAATATTTTACTAGGTTAAATTTCATTTTATTTGCTAAATAAAAAAATGTGTATGTATGAAAATATTAGAAGACAAAATCCAATTTGGGCTTCTTACAAATATTAAGGTGACAAGAAACATATTGAACATACAGACACTGGTATTCTAAATAAGAAAATATATTTAATATGTAAGTTTAATCGTAGAAATATTTATTAGTCGGAAACATCTTACAATGCAGCAAACTGGGGAATGTCCCTTTAATATAGGCTTTGTCCATTGGTCAGGCTTGTTAGTTGTTTTATTGTTAGACTATGTACTGTGTAAGTACAGACTTTAATATAGGCTTTGCCCATTGGTCAGGGCTTGTTAGTTATATTATTGTTAAGACTATGTACTGTATTATGACCACAGATTTACAGAAATTAGTGTTAGGCTGTGGAACAAGATCTAGCCTAGTGGAAAAGTGCTTGCTTGATACGTGGGCTATTTCTCGTTGCAGCTGGTGCACCACGACTTATGTACCGTATTAAAGGATGTGGTATGTGCTATCCTGCCTATAAAAGAGACCTAGCTACTTCTTTTTTTTTTAATGTAGGTTTTTTCTAATGACTATGTCAGAATTACAAAATGTTTGACATCCAGTAGCCAATGATTAATTAATAAATGTGCTCTAGTGATGTCGTTAAACAAACCAAACTTTGTTAGGTTGTGTACACCAAATACCTTTTAGTAATCTTTGGTTTAGCTCCAGTCTCCCCAACTAGTGACTTTGACTTGGATAGCTGTAAAAAGATAAAAACATTCCCTGTACAGCCATGTCACGTAACGTACACCAATACAAACATTTTCATAACACCATCACCCCTTACCATCCAACAAACCCAATATTTGAAGAAGAAACAAAAAATAAACATTTATAAATTTACATAGGCATGGCTTTCTAGATTATGGTAGCCCCACTCCCATGGCTAGTGATATTCAATGTTGGGCTAGTAAACAACTAATATTACCAAGCCAAACAGCTAGTGAAAACAAAAGTTGTCAAATGCTGCATTTTAGTCTTATTTTTAAATATGAATATCCTGTAACAACCCCACCCCCACAGACATACACCCCCCCAATCTTCGTGTGTTTTAGCTCCATCTCCAGTGGTACAGTGCCCGCCTGATGCACAGTCGGTCTAGGATCGATCCCCGTCAGCTAACCACTGGGTTTTTTTCTCGACATACCCATATGTCCGACGCTGATATAACCGTAATTATAATGTGTTGAGTGCGTCGTTACAAAAAAAAATAATAATAAAACTCCATCTCCCTCTTTAGGTGACATATCCGATTATTGCTATTAGTAAAATTGTATTTACTTAAACTTAAATAGGACTAGTGGATTTTTAATTGTGGCTAGTAAATTTCATAAAATTACTGATCCCATGGCTAGTGAATTTTACATTAATTCTAGAAGCCCTGCATAGGAATGGTTTGTCATTTTTATTTTATTTATCAATGTACATGTATAACACAAGGTCACAAATTGTATAAAATTGCATAGC
>JAECMU010210918.1:744-11283 GCA_016106625.1 Dracogyra subfuscus | reverse complement strand
GGAAGGAAGGACATGTTTTATTTCACGACGCACTTAACACATTTTATTTACGGTTATATGGCGTCAGACATATGGTTAAGGACCACACAGATATTGAGGAAATCCGCTGTCGCCACTTTACGGGCTACATTTTTTTGGTTAGCAGCAAGGGATCATTTATATGCACCATTCCATAGACAGGGTAGCACTCACCACAGCCTTTGGGGTTCGATCCCAAACCGACCACGCATCAAGCGAGCGCTGTACCACTGGGTTACGCCTCGCCCCCGAGAGAGAGAGAGAGAGAGAGAGAGAGAGAGAGAGAGAGAGAGAGAGAGAGAGAGGTATGAGCTAGTCTTCCCCATAGCGGTCGGAAAACGTTATCCTCAAATTCGGGCGCAAAACGATAGAAATATTCGGGCAAAATTAGCTGGCCTAAAACCTTTTCGTCTTCTATTTCCATTATTCTACCACAATGTTAAATGCGTAGAGAAGTGGGGTTTTTTTACCATCCCATATAGCAATTTGGCAGTAATGTTACGTAATGCAATTTTCGCCAGTTTTCTACAGTAATTCCATTTGAAATTGCGGCGCCCTGAATGTTGAAGGACTTCCACGCATTATTGAGATATTTCATATATTAAGAGTTTGTGAAGCTAATTGCTTTTGACGTTATTAAAGGGACATTACTGAGTTTGCTGCAACTTTTAATATGTTGTTGACTAACTGAGCCTTTTTAACCATTGTAATTACATATCAAATATATTTTTTCTGCATAAAATGTTAGTGGCTGTATATTAAATGTGTTTCTGATCGTTCTAATATTTTTACTAGGATAAATTTCATTTTATTTCCTAAAAAGGATTTTTTCATACGTACTAAATTATTTGAAGACAAAATCCAGTATGGGCTTCTTATAAGTATTAAGACGACCAGAAACACACTGAATATACCGAAACTAATATTCTAAACAAGAAAATATATTTCATATGTAAGTTTAAACGTAGAAATATTTTATTAGTCGGAAACATCTTACAATGCAACAAACTCAGGAATGTCCCTTTAATATTAACATGAGCATTCATATGGAATTTAAAAAGAACTATGTCAATACAAATGTTAATATTTTCTAATATAAACCCAGTAAAGGTCCCTGTCAACTTAAAATAGTTAATGTTACCTGCAGGTAATAATAAGATTATTCCTTAAAATTATATTGCTGTACACGACTGAGTCGAAACAATAGATCAGTTAGAAATGCATGCATTGCATAGAAGTGACTTCTCCCTTTCAAGAAGAAAGGGGAAGGAGTGCGATAAAAATAGGCGAAGTGAACATTTATCGACACATTTTGTTGTTTCGTCAATTTGTGTGTTCATTCGGAAAGGCTTCGAATTAGAAATTTGGTTCCGATTCCTGGGTACACTGACAGTGTAACCCCCAGTGCATGCAGCTCTACACACTGCAGATATCTGCACCTATTTTAGGCCACATTTGTGAGAGTAATGGGACTCCGGGAATATCATGGAATACCAAATATAGTCTGTTTTCTGAGCTACAGGCAACGTACTTGTATCGCTCAATGACAGCAACCATCAGTCTTCCACTTGAAAACACCAGATAGCATATAACCTTGGATATTATTTTAAAGCGGCACTGTCTGGAATATTTTTATTATTTAAGCATATAGAACAGAAAATCCCATTTAAGTTTGGTGCATATAACACGCCACAGTCTGAATTTGTTTCACTACATTGGCTTTTCCAAGTTAAAAATAAACCCAGAATTTTGAAAGTAGGACACTTTTGGCGGGCCCTCACTGGGCTAAAAATAGTACGGTTCGGCTATTGTTGCATTACAAAAACCGATCAGTCAATTCGTAGCAGACAATTACGATAGCAGTCAATTTCAGCACTAATGTCGACGTTATAAACATCGGACTCGTACGCCTTTCGATTTCTATCTGTATTTCACACTTTTAAACACACTGTTATGCTAATTTTTATTATTCACTACAACTGAAAATGTTTAGAGTTTTAAAGAGTATGTTCATAAAAAACAACAACACAAAAACAAAATGACAACCGAGACTAATTTTCACAGTCTTATTGTTACTAATATCCGTATAAATACAACTTAACCATTTTATTAAGCACTTTTATAATATCTGAAGTATCACTTTAAAAATCCTGTACTACGGAAGTACAGGATGTTAAACTAGTTTCGTATAAATTACACCACAACACGCATTATAAAAGGTGTACGAGTCCGGGGTTCAGAACGTCGCCATGCGTGTCTCCAAGGAAAGACTGCTAGAATCCGTACGGTATTACAAAATGGCGAACATTGTTCTAACTGGCTAGTAAGCATTTGACGATATGCGTTAATGACGACAACTCGCGAGTGAATTAAAAGTGCAGTTAAGTTTATATTTGAACTTAGAACTTGAATGTATACGATTGAAACCAGAAAATGCAGCTTTAATAGTTGTTGTTGTTAAAACGCTTGGCCTTGGAGTACATTTGTGTCTACTGCCTTCCTTTATTCCTTGACTAGGAACGTAATTAAATTGGCTTTATTGGTGATCTGACAACGGAAGGTTCTCAACTGTTTCACAATATACGATGCCATTATACTCGGTTGCCCCTGTTTAGAATCGTCTTTATTGATCTTTTATTGCTCTTAGTGAAAGTCCCATGATATATATCAACCACAATATCAACACGTTTTGTGTGGCTTCCACCACATAATGCTTTATACAACATTGATTTACGACCTCTAAAACTTAGCACAATCACTGATTACTACATGAACCAAGTCAATCCCATCGACAATAGTTACACTTTTTTGTAAAACTATTTGCTCGTGACAAAATTATCTGCAACAATGCCCATGGCAGAGGTACTAATGAGTGTTATAATTATGCCATGTGCCAGCTCAGTGATACATTCAAACAGTGATTGGTCTTTGATTAATTTTCCTGGCACATATGGCTAATGTTTCAGCTTTTTGTACTCTGATTGTATCATGAGATTTCTTGTTATATATAGTCGGTCACCCTTGAAGGTTGCATAACATTGTTCTTCATCAAGTCAAAGACAGTATCCATTGACACTGCCTTTGCAGTCCAGCTGTTTTCAGCTTCATAAACGTTTACCTTGGAAAACTCTTTGTGATGACACGTTGATTTTCTACTGCATGCTTTTGATAGCAGAATTGAGTCTTAACCCTGTTGTGACCTTAGAGTTTGGGTATCTTTGTTCACTTTAATCTGGTCGGTTTTAGAAATGCATCCACAAATATTGTTGCCAGAAATCTGATCCACTCTGAAGGCTTCACACGTACGTATCAGGATGCTCATATGGAAGATAGATTTGTGCTTAATAAGTTGGTGTGTATGTGCCGTAAAATCACCAACTTATAGCACTAAGAAGGCTAAACAATGCATCTATGTAACTGTGACGTATCAAATATGTTGAAAACTCTCAATTTCTATGGGACAAACATTTTAATAAATATGTCCAGAGAATGTTTAACTACACAAACGTTGGTTGTTTTTTTTTTGCCCAAATAGTATACTGACCAGGCTAGTCTCATAACATTTTTAGTGCTTCATAATATACTTGTACATGGTCGTACATGTTCACTTCAAGCACTCTACTAACTACGTCTTCAGCAATGCTATACCCCCTATACATAATGAATGAATGAATGTTTAACGACACCCCAGCACGAAAAATACATCAGCTATTGGGTGTCAAACTATGGTAATGGCAAAACAATGTGCTGATCAACATCAATGTAAAAATCCAACAGTTAAGTAAAAACACAGTGTAAAGGACTGTGCAAAAATACAAATATCACAGATAGACAGAATTAAAATTTAGAATAAAACTCTAGTGTCACGTAAACATTGTAATATAATTTCTGGATGGAAATGAAAGGATTCCATCATATTTGTGTGTCCAAATAGATCCCTAAACATGTGCCCAAGCCTTGAACTCACCATCATATGACGCATATAGCACTGCAAATGATTGAGTTCGTAAGATAATAATGACATAGCCGTCGCTATGATTCATTAGTACGGCAATGGTTTGTAAAGGTAGTTTTATTCTGACTAGCTCTGGTTCACTGTATTGATGCAATTCATAAATAGGTAAACTTGAATATAATAAAAGTTTGTTCTGATCTTTTAAATTGTGGAATCAACAGTATGCCTATTTTGGTGTGTTCATGTTGTGATTTGTTAGTATCTTCCATGAACTCTTTGTACAAAGATACAATTTTAAACAATAATACAGTTGTAGTCATTGCTATATTACAAAGATAACAATAAATACATGATCAATATGGGTTTTAAATCAATAACGTAGACTTGTAATCGGTTTTAGTCTAATGAAAGCTTATTTTAATGGCATCTCACCAACATATAACGTCAATTTCATTTTAAATTTAGGGTCTAAGTAGTATTTAGCAGCCTAATGCAGATTAGTGTGCAATAAAATCCCCGAAACAGAACATTTGAGGGTGTCAATCTAAATTTTAAAGAGAAAGTGAGACCCTAACCCTCTGGGGATGACACGATTTCTTCTTCAGTCCTTTACACTGTGTTTTTGTTTAACTGTTTGATTTTTATATTGATGTTGATCATCACTTTATTTATTTGCATTACCATAGTTTGACACTCAACAGCCGATGTATTTGTCGTGCTGGGGTGTCGTTAAAGGGACATTCCCGAGTTTGCTGCAATATTTTAAGATGTTATTGACTAATAACATATTTCTACGATTAAACTTACATATTAAATATATTTTCTTGTTTAGAATATTAGTGGCTGTATATTAAACGTGTTTCTGATCGTTGTAATATTTGTATTAAGTTAATTTTCATTTTATTTCCTAAAAAATATTTTTTCGTACGTACGAAATTATATGAAGACGAAATCCACTTTGGGCTTCTTACAAATATTAAGACGACCAGAAACACATTAAATATACAGACATTGATATTCTAAACAAGAATATATATTTAATATGTAAGTTTAATCGTAGAAGTATTTGTTTTGTCGAAAATATCTTACAATGCAGAAAACTCGGGAATGCCCCTTTAAACATTCATTCATTTACAAAAAAATACAACTTGTGTGAATTGTATTTTGAATTTTTACAGAAAAAGTGTTATATGAGACCTAGTTTTGTATTCCTAAATGTTCTACTCTGACAAATACTTAACAATGTTTTTAATATAGTCAACTTTTTTTGTTTTTAGCAATTCTGTACAAAATATAACTGTCGTGGAGATTGGAGTAGGGTCACAACACGGGTAGATACACAGAAAGCTGTGAGTCCTGCAATGCTGTCATAAATGTTCCATCTCTGGGGATGTAGTTCTTGACAAAAATCATTACCAGCATCTGTGCCCCCAGATAGTACCGTAAAAGAATCACTACGCATTTATACATGGATTACAACTACTTTTGAGGGTAAAATGATAAAAACACATGGTAAAAAGGTTAGGACATTTTACCCGTATATCTGTATAATCGTTGACCGAATTTGAAGTTTTGCCCCTTTTTCGGCAGTTATTTATTGACTTTAGTTACTGACAATATTTTACTATTTTTTAAAACTGACTTTACTATCTTCCAGATACCGGTAAGTCATGCACAATGTATATATAATTATAAAATGTCGTTAAATAAAATAGTTCTGTCCTTGGTTTCTTTGTACCGTATTTGTATTTTTGCACAGTTCATTACACTGTGTTTTATCGGACACTTAAATTTTTATATTGATTTTCCATTACCACTGTTTGACACCCGATTGCCGAAGTATTGGTCGTTCTGAGGTGTCGTTAAACATTCATTCATTCATTTTACTCTACAACCAAAGAATATGTTAACCAGTTTGTAAATAATCTTCAGTGATGATAGTATTGTTCATGTCGTACTCCATTAAACGTTTTTTTTTTTTTGTGTGTCCTACAATGCCATTCATTTATCTTAATTTTGGTGGAGTGTAACCATGCGACAGCAACTCGAAAAGATATATCTGGACCACGAAATATGATGGAATCCTTTCGATTCATCCATAACTTATTTTGCAGTTCCTACGTGACACTAAGATTTTTTTTGTTTTTTTTGTTTGTTTAACGACGCACTCAACACATGATAATTACGGTTATATCGGCGTCGGACATATGGTTATGTCGAGAAAAACCCCAGTGGTTAGCTGACGGGGATCGATCCTAGACCGACCGCGCATCAGGCGGGCACTGTACCACTGGGCTATGCTGCCCGCTCACTAAGATTTATTCTAAAGTATAATTATATACATATCTGTGATATTTGTATTTTTACACAGTCCTTTACACTGTTTTTATTTACCTGTTGGATTTCTATACTGATGATGATCATCACATTGTCTTTACATTTACCATAGTTTGACACCCAATAGCCGATGTATTATTCGTGCTGGGGTGTCGTTAAACATTCATTCATTCATTCTAATAGTATATGATTGACTGTTATCATCTAATAGTATATGATTGACTGTTATCATCTAGTAGTATGTGGTTTGACACCCAATAGCCGATGTATTATTCGTGCTGGGGTGTCGTTAAACATTCATTCATTCATTGTCTTAAAATGTATTGATTTGTCGTTTCATTTCAAGTTTTTTTTTCTTCTTAGCATTTATTTGCCAGTATTCGCTTGAAGTGAGATATGTTTGTGTAAACAGAGGTTCTGTAAATAAAGAAAATGAAACGTTATTGATCATTCCAGGTGAAGTCAAAAGGGTCCTCCCCACACCCCTGCTCAGGACAACATTTTCTTTCACTTATTGTAATGAATGAATAGGCACTTGCAAAAGATTCTGGATCTGCACCTACATTATATTTTGGTCTCACCCCATACTCTTGCCCCTGCGCGTGCTGTAACCTCACCGTGCTGCAGCGGTGTAACATTCTCTTTGAGAATGGCCAATACAGCACAAATTGAAGTTTAGAGTAAAATTCAGTATCCGTAACATTCTGTGATGTTTGTATTTGTATTTTTGCACAATTCTTTACACTGTTGTTGTTCATTTTTGTATTGATGTTGATCATCACTTTATTTATATGCATAACATAGTTTGACACCCAATAGCCGATGTATTTTTCATGCTGGGGTGTCGTTAAATATTCATTCATTCATTCATTCATTCATTCATTCATTGCATTTACCATAGTATGACACCCAATAGCTGATGTATTTTTCGTGCTGGGATGTCGTTAAACATTCATTCTTTCATTCATTCACCCCATACTCCACAAATTCAAAATTATTTTTGACCGATTTCTAACTCTTCTCCAACAAATAACACCGGAATTAATATTAGCTGCGATCCTAAATGTACAACTAAAATATTAAATTACGCGGATATTCATGCAAATGATGGGCCTTGACTAATATTAACCTAATCATTTCAAATAGCAACTACTCGAAGAGTAATCCATTTACACAACATAGCAATCAGTTTTAGAACATCACAACTGAAAGCAATTTCCAAAACCTCTAAATACATGGATAAGTAGCTTTCGCCCTTGCAGTAGGTGTTCGGTTATAAGTATGGCACTTCTGTCTCGAACACGTCACGTGTAAACGCGAGGTGAGTTCCTGAAGGGTTTCATCAAATTATTGCAGATTACCAATGCCTGGCGACGGAATGCGACGCACAGTTTGTGAAAACTCTTCTACTAATTAGCCGAGGCAAGGCCAAGCAATGGAAGCATACACGATTGAACCTAGAATGTTCTATCTTAATTTGATCATAATCAAGTTAACGTCCAATCAAGACAAATTATGTTTGATACGGAATTATTGTTGACAATCCTGAAGGCTAATCTAAATCGTTCACTGCAAGTGAGGAGAGTTCAAGTTTCTGATCAAGTTAGCATTTTTGTGTGGGAATGTTTGGTAGATTTTAAAAACTTAATGTTTCTAGCAGTTGTATGTATAAGTGAGGTTTTGTTTTCAGTGCCATCCCCTGTAAGCCAGAAGATAAGGACACTCTCTGGTCAACCCCAAGACGATGGAAAATATCATTGTAGGCATGTAGATCCCATGGATTTCCTTTTTGTAGGTCTTGTCCTGATTTTTGTTTCATGTACGCATAGAAAGAAACCTTAACCCCAACTGATTTCATATATAAGTAATCATCTATATTCCATATAATCATCTAATATAGCTATTTAACTTTGAAAATATCTTTGGCGTTAACATTCGGGGTATTCCGTGTCAATTCATCACAGTTTTTGTCATCGACGTCACGCATTTGTTAAAATATATACTACTCAAAACAAGTTAAGGGTCAGTACATATCTTACATGTGCAACTAGTTTACAATAATACCATGGTAATGAAAGCGACAGTGTTTTCACTGTTAAATTATACACTATGTCTTTGACTAATAATCCAATGCCACAAACACTATTCGATGCCGATATCTTTAGAACCAATGGTCTTGCAAAATTAACATAATAGCGAAACATTACCGTACATTGTATCGATTATATGAAGGTTAATTTTACTGAACATGAAACACACGTGCAAATGTTGTTGTACGTACAGAGCTTTCAGTCGACATACAGTTAACACATTAGCTTGGTAGAAGTTTTAAAATCGGCATGCCTCGTAGGAATATGACATTAGAAGATAGGGGTAGGGCTCTCGCCTGGCTTCAAGATGGACATTCGCAAGGAAATGTTGCACAAAGACTTAAAGAGACATTCCCGAGTTTGCTGCATTGTAAGATGTTTCCCACTAATAACATAATTTAATATACTTTCTTGTTTAGAATATCAGTATCTGTATATTCAATGTGTTTCTGGTCGTCTTAATATTTGTAAGAAGCCCAAACTGGATTTTGTCTTCAAATAATTTCGCACGTACCAAAAAACTATATTTTAGGAAATAAGATGAAATTTAACCTAATACAAATATTAGAATGATCAGAAACACGTTTAATATACATCCACTAATATTTTATGCAGAAAAATATATTTGATATGTAATTACAATCGTTAAAAAGTCTCTGTTAGTCCATAACATCTTGAAAAGTGCAGCAAACTCAGGAATGTCCCTTTAATGTTAGCCAAAGTATCATTGAGAGGTTATGACAGCGTTTTTAACCACAAATTCTCTTCAAACACGTCCCACTTCTAGCCGACCAAGATCAACAACAAATCGACAAGATTGGTACATTGTCAATATGGCCCTACGACAACGTACTGCCACGGCAAGAAGATTAAGAGATAATCTTCGAACTGCTACTGGTACCCAAATGTCCGATCAAACCATTTGTAACCGTCTAAGAGAACAAACCTTTTCGCAGTCGACGACAAGCAGTTCACCCACCCTATCTGCTACGCAATCGAGCCGTATATGGAGTTTTATACTAGTTTAAAGGGACACGCTCTAGTAACGGCTAGTTGTTAACCACTACGCCGTTGTTGTTTTTTTTTCGCTAATAAACCTATTTTGTTTTAACAAATAAAATTGCACTTTACTTACCCTTTATTATTTAGAATATACGTTTCCATTCACCTGACGTGTTTTTGGTAATCCTTGTGTTTGCAAATTTTTGTATTTCTTAAAAAGGTACGCGCCTCTGAGAAAAAAAAACATTTCAATGTCGCAGCCGTTGGTATACCACGTGACCTTTATCATTTTGGTTCGGTTTGTTTTCTTGTGCACAGTTTGCGCAATCAACATCCGATTTGTTCATTTGTGACGTTTTTCTTCACAGTTCATGAACATTTTCATTAACAATAAAGTTCAAACAAATAAGTATCTCAATACAAAGCGTTACAAATCCCTAAAACCAATAATTTTGCTAAATCTTACGATATCCGGAGAGGGGATGGGGTTGAGGGACACAAGCTATATTGTTACCTTTATTTAAATAGAGTAGGACAAAATCTTACATTTTCGTCCTGCCCAGCAAACACAAAAATGTTTTTAAAACATTATAAAAATGTTTTAGGAAATGTTATAATAATGTTAAAATGTATGGTTTTAATAATGTTTCAAAAAAACATTTGTTTTAAAATTAAAATACTATACTCAAAACGATTGAAATGAAACTTTTGAAAATGTAATCAAAACATTTCAATGATATTATAAAATGTAGTACTTAAAATGTTTTTAATAAACCTTTTTAAAATAACATCGAAACATTTCTAAAACATTATTAAAATGTTATATGCAAAATGTTTTGACTATTATATTTTAAAAACATTTTTAAAATGTTATATGCAAAATGTTTTGATTATAACCTTTTGAAAATGTTTTTAAAATGTTATGTGTTTGCTGGGTGGTGAGGGAAAGTGCCTCTCCACCCCTGACGACGACTACTACTACTAGCACCACCACTACCACCACACATAATAAACGAATGAATGAATGAATTAGGAGATAAACACACTCTGATTTCATTTTTCAGGTATGTTATCGTGGATTTGATACCTCTAAATGTCATTTAAAACCGAACGCGTTAACGTGAGGTTTTAAATGTA
>JAECMU010210904.1:0-10931 GCA_016106625.1 Dracogyra subfuscus | reverse complement strand
GAAAAATCAAATGTTTTAACACTGGTGAATGTTGATCTGGACTGAGACTGGATGATTTCAAGTAAATCTTTTGAGTTCTTCAGAATCCACGTATGATTATTACCACTTGTCTCAAATACCTTTTGACAGTATAATGAAAGTCCTTCCTTGATGGTGGTCAGTTTTTGAGACAAGGATTTGGTGGTGCATTTGCTAGACCCCGCTATATATCTCTCTTTGTATGGATTCTTATGGAGTTTAGGAATCCAGTACAGAAGAGGAATGGACATGTCTTCAGATTTTAAATTCAAGCCAAATGTGCGAAGTACGGATTGATGATTTTGGCATATTTCAGGTTTCGCACCACTCTCAAACTGGCGTGATTAACAACACAAATTATGCATGATGTTTAAACTGTCAAATAACTTGTTACCTTCTTATTTAGCTCTCCTTTTACCACAACCTATCGGCGAAACAAATCCATATTCTTTACGTAATGCAGATCACTTGAATACTTACTTTAGTTGTACAACACTCTTTGCAAATTCGTTCTTTCCTTCGTCAGTTAAATTATGGAATAATATGTCTTCTAACATCAAAAACTGTAATTCACTAACTAGTTTCAAACATGCAATTAATGTAACTGAACCTATCCCATCATACTTTTACTATGGCGAAAGACATCAGCAGATTCTTCACTGCCGACTGGGTAACAGTAATCTAAATTGTCATATAGACATTTTAAAATCTGTTCATGACTTTATTGTAAGCACTAAATGTTTTTAAACTTATTACCACTGTTTCACTTCTCTACCTGCATTATTTCTATGTATGTACCTTTCCTTTCTGTAGCTCTGGAGGAAAGGGCTAATACAGGCTTATAGCTTGTCGACCAATCCCACAGCAAATGGAACAATATTGTTTATACTAACAGCTCAGGAACGTGAATGTCCCTAAGGATGCTTCAGGTCGGCATTTTGAATAGATTCATTGCACAGGATGTCACTATTCAACAATCACTAGACTCCACAGGAGATACCAGCAGACAGGAACAACTAGGGACCATCCCCATCCAGGCCAACAAATTGTTACTACACCACAACAAGATCACCATATTGTTCGTCTCCATATTTGTGATCGAAAGCTGCCAGCTGCCAGGACTGCACCAAATGTTCAAGGTCCATGAGGGGTTATCAGTGCAGCTGTGTGCTCAACAACCATATGTTGGAACTATCCATCGATAATGATCTTTCAAGTACAACTAGAGGTACGGTACTTGTTCGATTAACGGTGATACCAATCAAACAATTAGTGCACAAAATGAAACAATTGGCGAGTTACTCAGCTGTCATCATGTCAGCACCCACACATTTAATTAATACCGACAAGGGCTTCAGTATCACGCAATCAGAGTAATTTGTAATAAATTATTTCACTCTGATGTTTTGCTATATAACACCTTGATGAAATTTTTTAAGTTTACAGTTATCAAAATAATATGTATCTAATTCAGCTTTCTAACTAATGTTAAGGAAATATCCGATGTTGACCGAATGGCTTGGTCAAACTACCCGATGGGTCGAACTCGAGCACCGACTGGGTTCAAGCCAACAGAATTCAAGGTCAATATCTGGTGTATCCACCATTGGCCCGTGAGCATGTGTAATTGACACAAACATCTCAAATAAGTCACAGGAATGTTCCTCCACTCCTCCTGCAATGCCTGTGCAAGCTCAGCGATGTTACGCGGTGGTGGCTGGTGGTGATGTACACAATGTCCTTAACTCATCCCACATGTATTCAATCCAGTGAAACAGCTTGCCAGTTCATAACGGTGATACCAGTTTGTTGCAGGAATGCCTGGGTAATTCTTGCAGTATGTGGACGGGTATTGTCTTGTTGAAACAGAAGGGGATCTCCTGGTCTTCGGTGACGGAGCAAAAGTGGCTGGTGAACTGGTCTTAGAATAACGTCAACATGACGCTGGGCTGTAAGGGTATCATGGACAATGATGAGATCACTACTGAAATCACAGTTGACTGCCCCCCCATACCATCAGACAACCACCACCAAACCGATCATGTTCCATCATACATCTGTCAGCATACAGTTCATGGAGTCCTGTATATGCGTGCTCTTCTATTGGAAAACGAGACAGAGAAACAGGACTCATCTGAGAAAACAATGCTCCAGTAAAAGGCTGGTGGATGATTACCATTGTGGAGAGCAAACTGTAGTCTTGCAGCACGATGTCGCATGTCATGATGTTACCATTGTACAGGCGTTTTGCATCTGAGTCCAGCCATCCTGAGTCGAATGTCATCAGATGGATAGGCCTTTAATGATGTCTTATCGTGTTGCTTGCTGTCATCGGCACAGTTCTGAACCAGTCACAGCGGTGGTGTTGTCGAATCTGCCCATGTTGATGTGGAGTTATAACAGGACTTTGGCCATGTTGAGGTTGATCACAGACACTCCCGGTCTGTTGATAACATTCAACAAGTCATCCAATAGTTGATGGATGGACTCTGAAGGTCCTAGCAACTTCGCTTTGCGAAGTCACCCCTTGAACCATGCCCAATGCTCACTCCCTTTGTTCTTCTCTGAGACACAGTTATGACACAGTTATGTGACTTTTATGTGTCCACATACTGGCATTGCATGCAGCATGATTAAGCATGTAGTGAATGCGTTTCACACTATTTTGTGTTTTTCTGCTAATTTATGTGTAATGAGAACAAAATCAGGATTAAAACCCAGACAAAAATACCTATCAATAGCTTCCTTATATATCCTAAAACTGATATATGATATGCATGTCATACCGTATAACTGGACATTTTCGAGGATTTTTATTTTCGTGGGTTTCGAGGGTACCGTAAGTAATCAGCATCGAAAATATAAATCCTTGAAAATATTTGAAAACATCAACAAATTCTATTTAAAATATTTATTGTGAAAGCGATAATGCACTGACAATTTACCGGAACATTTTATTTCCTGTCATGCACAGTTCACCGAATACGACAAGAGAGTTGTATAGTCAAGACAACAAGTTATACTTTATAAAAAGTTATTGTGTGAATCTTACTGTTTGTAAACTATAATGAAATATTTTTAAATTTCATATATTGTTTTTGTCAATAATTATATCTGCTCGGACATTCGTCAGTACTGGAGACACAAAACAAGTATCACTGCGGGCTGCACGCACTGAAGAGTGTGAGTGACACATGTCATGCTCAGATTAAACATCAAACACTACACAGACTGTCTAACAAGACATCTCACACAAATCGTAATTGGCTTTACACAACAGCAAAGACAGTGATCAGTTGTCTTGCGAATAGCATTCCGGGTATCGCAGTGGCCAATTAGGCTACAGCCGAGTGCTTTATTGTTTAACTTTACCTGTTGGTGGTATCGAACAACTGGCAGCCGAAGTGAATCTTTAATCAACAATAACAAGTATTCTCGCAACTAGACTTGTTAAAACTCGAAAATAAAATTACTTTCAATTTAGATGTGGCAAACGATGAAAATAAGAAACCTTGAAATGTTTTTATACCCCAAACCACGAAAAATTAAGACCACGAAAATTTCCGGTTATACGGTATACTCATGTGATAAGTTAGTGTATTAACCTAGTTAATAATGGTATACAAATTTATAGTTATAAGCAAATTTGCAAGGTCTCTAAGTAATAATGTGTTGCTGGCAATGTGTCATTTGTTTACAAGCCACCAAGACCTGTATACCTGCACGTAATGTTTTTATAAGATTTAAAATGTAGTTAAAATGTGTAATATCAACATAAGTTGAACTAATTTTGATGAAATCATATTATTGATGGAGGCTACTTTAGCACTGTGACCAACTAAATATTGAATGAAACTGTGTTATAGGCATCGTGTAAATTAAATATGTGTAATTGTTAAAATATTAATTATTAGTACTTACATTAAATATTTGTCAATTGTATCAAACAAATTCTGTGCTGTCCCAATATTATACACATGTAGGCATGTCCAAGAACATGGTTACGACTTCTTCTCTGGGAAAGTCCACACATCTAACTACAAGAACATGTTACTACTACTGCTCTGGGAAAGTCCACACATCTAACTACAAGAACATGTTACTACTTCTTCTCTGGGGAAGTCCACACATCTAACTACAAGAACATGGTTACTACTTCTTCTCTGGGAAAGTCCACACATCTAACTACAAGAAACATGGTTACTACTTCTTCTCTGGGGAAGTCCACACATCTAACTACAAGAACATGTTACTACTACTTCTCTGGGAAAGTCCACACATCTAACTACAAGAACATGGTTACTACTACTGCTCTGGGAAAGTCCACACATTTAACTACAAGAACATGGTTACTACTTCTTCTCTGGGAAAGTCCACACATCTAACTACAAGAACATGGTTACTACTTCTTCTCTGGGAAAGTCCACACATATAACTACAAGAACATGGTTACTACTACTTCTCTGGGAAAGTCCACACATCTAACTACAAGAACATGGTTACTACTTCTTCTCTGGGGAAGTCCACACATATAACTACAAGAACATGGTTACTACTACTTCTCTGGGAAAGTCCACACATCTAACGACAAGAACATGGTTACTACTTCTTCTCTGGGGAAGTCCACACATCTAACTACAAGAACATGTTACTACTTCTTCTCTGGGGAAGTCCACACATATAACTACAAGAACATGGTTACTACTTCTTCTCTGGGAAAGTCCACACACCTAACTAGAACACCCACTTTGGGTTTTTTCATTCAGCTTGTCTACTAATACACTAAATGGAGTTTTGCACAAATATGTGACCTCTGTATCAAAGTTGGGTGCCAAAGCATTCCTTACAATCATTGTTTTTGTTTTCCTGCAAGTGAATGTTCAGAAACATTACTGGCAACCATTCGTGAAAAATGCTCTACGAATTGAAAAGAAATATTGTGTTCTGTTACCATCACTACAAATAAAGTTTCCAATTGAATAACACTCGTTGAATATACAAAAGTTGTCAATGATTTGGACGTCATGACTTCCTTTGATAACCTGTATGTTTGTCCATCTTGATATGTCAGTTTTTATTACTGATGCCAGTTGAATTGCTCAGTGTGCTGAATTATTCTGCTTTCCATGTGTTAAAAAAGGCTTTTCTTGCAGAAATCCAAATGTTTACATCTATATTTCTTCTTTTTAGTTGATTTCACCACCAACTTACAAATGACAAGAAACTTAAACATTATAATAACACAAAATTTTACAAACTCAACATGTTTTTCCCCCTCATTCCACTGGAAACTGAAATTAGCCAAAGTTTTCGGATTGAAAAAAGTTACTTCGCTTATCAGAGTTTAAGCCAGAGGGTAAATAGAGGTTATTACCAGAGTGTTTTTCGGTATAGTCAATATCATATATTAGGAATAAAAATTGTATTATGCGAGCATATAACATTATTTTTATTCCTAATACATGTATATGATATTGATGATACCGAAATACACGAGGGTAATAATCTCTTTATCATATAATCTCAAGCTTTATATAACATGTTTTTGTAAACTGTACAGGCAACTTTAATTCCAGTCAGCCATTACTAGATATTCAAATGATGTAAGAATATGTGGTGCGTTGTATTTTTGAATGGACGTCAAACTCCAATGGCGTCATTTTGGATGTCCTTACATCAAAACAAATTAGGACCTAACGTTTTTTGTTTTCTGAACGCTAGACAGCTTTCATTGACAAATTGCCATTGAAATGTGAAATGTTTTTATTTAAGGAATATGAATGCATACGTCAATTATGGAATGTCACCAAAGTACGTTTGCTTAAATGTCAATAAACCTAGTGCCGTAACCTCGATTAATTTACATCTAATTTTCCAAGTTATCAAATTCGTAAAGTATGTAATCAAGGAAAATATCACATACTTTGATTGCACTGAAAATGTAAGATATTATATGATAAAATGGGTATGGCAACATACTCAAATATTTTTGCAGATTTTATTTTAATTTAAGTTGACCTTTTGAAAAATGAATGACTCTTATTATCGCTGTATGGTTTTCTTAATCCTAAACCTAAAGCTAACCCATTTTCTTTCTGAGGAAGCCTCCACGCACATACCCCTCCTATCGACTGCAGTTCCATTCAGCTCACACACATTCATATGTAAATATTCAATTTCATAGTGCCATATCCCAAAAAGAAGAGCTAAACTGTTTTATGATTACATAAATGTTATTTACCAGGAGAACATGTCTCCCATACAGGGCACTGAGTGGTTTGTTCAAATACCGGGAGACTCCAGCCGAGTCTGGGAGCTTTCACAGGTCTCATTTTACCTTCTTTTTTGTTTGTTCTTTGTAAATCCAAACTATTCACTTTCTCTCCCTCTCTTCATTTCTATGTTATTTAATTTAATGGTTATCCTAATGTGAACATAGTTTGACACTAATGCTCATATCTATTATTCTTAATAAAGTCTGTCAGATTACAAGTAGTACTTGTTTTAAAATCTACAAGACAAAGATCTTTTAGAATGTTATCTCAGGGGACAATATCTCGAAATCTGAGGTAACCGGAAGTCGTGGGTTATCTGATTGGTTACCTCAAAATTATGTTGAAATTATATTTTAAATACATAGTTTTTAGCTCAAACATAAGTTAAAACAAATACAAAAGAAAACATTTTACTAATGTCTTTAATGCTAAAGTTAACAATATTATTAAAAAACAAATATGCCCCCCAGTACTGAAACAAAATACAGGGGCGTAGCGGGGGGATTCAGGAGGTCTCCCCCTGTGAAAAGTTTGAAACTTAGGACGCCTGTAAATGTATTCTAAG
Source organism: Dracogyra subfuscus (assembly GCA_016106625.1). NCBI lineage: Eukaryota > Metazoa > Mollusca > Gastropoda > Neomphalida > Peltospiridae > Dracogyra > Dracogyra subfuscus. The sequence continues at coordinate 4,073 of JAECMU010210904.1, read as the reverse complement.
CCTTTTCGGAAGCTTTTTTATTTATCTTTTTTTTTGGAGTCAATTTTAAGAGGATATTTTATAGAACAATTACAGACAGCTTCGAACTATTCTCGGATTTTGTTTTTGCATTACGCACATGCGTACTGTGTGTAATGGGCGCTATGCCTTTGAAATAGATACATAATCATTTGGAGAGATTAGTTTTTTCGTTTTGTGGTGGCTATGCTACTTTCACTTTAACGATTGTACTTATATACTACAGTGATGTTCCAAATGGTGTTTTTTTTAAAGCTCATTATGCGATGTTAGTATTTTTCAATTTGTTTGACACTTTTGGATTCCTGTTTACGTTCAAACTGTTTTTGATATATGTATAATTATAGCCAATCCAATAGCATATCTACATATATTCCTTTAAGAGATAAAATAGCAGCAGATAATTTAGCCGTCCCAAGCGGTCCGAGCACATTTCTTTAAAGCTTTTTTAAAAGTGTAGACTGATTGCAAGTTACAACTGTTGCAATATAACGTTGTTTACTGCGCATCAAGTATCTAAAAATCAGTTTAAAACATTTGTCGGAATATCATGAATAAACTTCCTGTAATCGTGAAGTTTGCAAGTTTTAATTTCTGAACGTTTACAGGTCATAACGTAACCGATTTGCGGTTCACGTAAATTTAATTTTGCGTAACCAACACGAGAACAGAACGATGGTTCGCGTGAAACATTGTGCCCTGTTATCTTCCTCTAGGGAGTGAACAACTAACCATACAACCATCCTGTCTCCACTTATCCTGTGCCTCATTCCAGTAAGAACACTCAACAGTATATGTCTGAATGCTAATCTGAATCTTCAGTCTGTGTGATTCATCAACGTTACCATGGATAATCTGATGTTTCTATGGAGAAAAAGACAACAATACATTTAGTCTATTAATAATATTTATACATGTATAATTAGGAACTAACCCAGTATGAAAATGCGAAATGAGGATAAGTAAAACAAGAACTCTGTTTGACTGCACCTGACACAGCTATAGAAGATATAAAATGTTCAAAGTTAAATTTCAGTCTAAAATGTTTTAATCTAATAAAAGTTAACAAGTTCAAATTTATATATCATCTCTCTATTAGTATGTAAAGATTGCACGTGAGAATCATTCTACTTAGTTTCAGAACTATCCAATCAAAACTCTAGAAGAAAACAGACATACATTTTCAATATTAATTTTCTATTTTAAAATGCTTATACCCCTTTGTTATCCTATTATTCAACTCAATTCAGTACTGTTATAAATTTCCAAGCTAGCCTTGTCTACGTTTATCATACTATGTGTTATTTGCCTGATGTTAGTTTTACACTCACGAAAGGTGAAATATTTTAAATATTTTTATATAACTTTAATTTTAAGGTGATTTTAGTGGTAAAACTTTAAAAAAGTTATATTTCAAATTTAAAGTTAATAAATATTACCAAATTCAACATTTCCAAATCAGCTATTAGTGTTTTGAGACCGTCCTTAAAAATCATTGTATTTTTAATATCCAAACAAAACTCTAGGACAAAATTTTAAAACCTAATAAAAATCTAGTATGCTGTGACTGTTCCAAAAAGTCATGGTACCAAATTGTTTGAATTATCCGATTAAAACTCTAGGAGGATATAGACTAAAACAAATAAAAATTCTAAATTTCCTAAATATCGTTAAGACTACCACAGAAGATCACTGAACCAACTTTAAGAATAATTCAATGAAAACTCTATAAAAATAGACCTCAAAAGAAATGCTGATGAAATGGATGAATATGGACAAGGGACAAATCGAAATTAGGGAACTTCGTTGACAAACATCATAGTAAATCTAATAAAATATAGCTGGATGTACTAAAATTGATAACTTAAGCTAGACGTTGTCACTAACATGTAATTTAATTGTAAAATAGCTGTAATTGGGAGAGTGTTTTACACTGCCTAATAACTAGCATCACTGTCATTAAGTATGAACAATTCGTATCACAACTCAGCATCATGATATGCATCGTGACACAACTTACCCATATCATAATGAATGAATGAATGACAGTTTAACAACACCCCAGCACAAAAAATACATTGGTTATTGGGTGTCAAACTATGGTAATTGCAAAAACAATTAAATTAACAGTGTAAAGAACTGTGCAAAAATACAAATTTAGAATAAAAGTCAGTATCGTGTAAAAATTGTACGACAAATTCTGAATGGAATCGAAATGATTCCATTACGTTTGTTTGTTCAAATATATCTTCGAGTTTCTTTGAGATGAGCACACTCCAAAATGTGGCATACTGTCGAGTACACTGACAGTTCGTCAACAAATGCTGTGGCCAATGGAGGGGCAGGCATATTTATCAAGCTCCCTTCAAGAAATACCTTAACAGCAAAAGTACCAACAGGCACCCACAGTTCCAACTACAATACAATGTACTTATTCAGGCTGCTACAATGATCAAGGATGCAAAAGAAGATTGTCAACAAATTGTCTTCCTCACAGATGCTCTCTCAGTCCTACACGCCTAGCAAGGGGAAAAACTTCCTCACCTGATGGAAGCCATGCAAGAGGTAACAAAGGAAAGACGAGTAGCTCTACAGTGGTTCCCAGCACACTGTGGGATTCTAGGAAATGTGGAAGCAGACAGGCCAGACAAGCTAGGAGTTAATCATGTACAGCCCAGCAACAACATTAGCTTCTCAGAGAAGAAAACCTTGATAATTAAAGGAAGCCAACAGACCCAGGACAATAAAATCAAAGAGAACTTTAACCAGTCGGCTGACACATGTGCAAGCATGCACCGTAAATTACAAAATAGACAAAAAAGTTGCCATAAGGAGCTTTTTGTGGAAACTGGAAATCCTGTCTCCCCAACGGACCCAATGGAGTTTACAACATACACCACCTACTCGCCTAACGAACTAAAAAAACCAGGCACCAACTGGCGGCGCCACTGCTCTGGTCACGCTAATAAACAGCCAAGTAGACAGGTCCACCCAAACGGACGAGCCAAACACGATAAATACAAACAAAGGCAAAATAACCATCAAGGATAGAACCAACACCAGACAACTGGCAATCAACAGATTTACATATGCCAGCACAAATAAAAGCAAAAAGTTTGACACTAAACCAAATCAAAATGCTAAAAACCCAGTAGCCAGTCAATACCTAAAAGCCAAGACAACACAGAAACTGACAGCTATCAAGGTCATTAGACCAAAAAGCAAAAGGGCCAGGACTCAAAAGTCAAACCCCCACCATTAAACCCAGCTCCAACTCCATACCATCCCTGCTAGCTGTTACCTTTGCAAACGATTGTCCACCTTCCTCCTTCACTCCAGCCAGGGAATCCGCAAACACAGGTACAAGAGCCACAGACAGAGATAAGTGAAACACCTCTGCCACCCCCCACAACCCATCTCTCCCCCAGCCCAACCACTGAGAATCAGATGGATACAACAATGACAACTGAGATAGAGAACGACACCATCACCCCTACCCCAACTACCACCTCCAATATACCCAACATAGTGGTAACTAGCTCAGGTGTCACCAGCCAGAACCCCACCCCTAAAACTGCCACCAACCCTACCCCAACCCAGGTAACAATAACTATCCAAAATGGAAATGACAAGAACCAATCAACCAAGACAAGCAAAACAGCACCCACTAGACCTGACAACGAGTGGTTAATCAAAATGCACCCCCTCCCAACCCACGATACAACTAAAGTCACCCTCCAACTAAACAATCCACATTTGGATATAAATAAGGCCACAACCTGGACTAACGGATTCATTCAAATCTCAGTGGTAGCCAATAACAATAAACACATCTATGTAGCCGGCCACCGGCTGCAGTTACACCCATATGAGATCAAACCAGCTAAGTGTCCTCATTGTCAACAATGGGGACACGGAATCTCCAAATGTAAAAAACTAGAGAATTGCCCACTTGTTTCAGATGTGGGCAGCAACATCCGAGATGTCATATAGACTTTCCATGCACTAGAAAGATACAGTGTGCTAACTGTCTCAGCAAACATGTAATTGTCCAC